>JACXGI010005586.1:0-46223 GCA_016801175.1 Esox masquinongy | reverse complement strand
CATAATTCCAAAAGGTATGTTTGGCGCAAAAACAACACTGCACATCACCCAAAGAACACCATACCCACAGTGAAGCATGGTGGTGGCAGCATCATGCTTTGGGGCTGTTTTTCTTCAGCTGGAACCGGGGCCTTAGTCAGGGTGGAGGGAATTATGAACATTTCCAAATACCAGGCAATTTTGGCACAAAACCTTCAGGTGTCCGTTAGAAAGCTGAAAATGAAGAGGAAGTTCACCTTTCAGCACGACAACGACCCAAAGCACACATCCAAATCCACAAAAGCATGGCTTCACCAGAAGAAGATTAATGTTTTGGAATGGTCCAGCCAGAGCCCAGACCTGAATCCAATTGAACATCTGTGGGGTGATCTGAAAAGGGCTGTGCACAGGAGATGTCCTCGCAATCTGACAGATTTGGAGCGCTTTTGCAAAGAAGAGTGGGCAAATATTGCCAAGATGTGCCATGCTAATAGACTCCTACCCAAAAAGACTGAGTGCTGTAAGAAAATTAAAAGGTGCTTCAACAAAGTATTAGTTTAAGGGTGTGCACACTTATGCAACCAGTTTATTGTGAGTTTTTTATTTTTCCCCCTCAAAGATTTCAGTTTGTTTTCCAATTGAATTGTTCATGTTATAGGTCACATTAAAGGTGGAAAAAGTTCTGACATGATTTATCTTTGTCTCATTCTTTTACATCACAAGTACCTGGCATTTTAACAGGGGTGTGTAGACTTTTTATATCCACTGTACATCTATATCAACATTAAACATGTGATATTTATTCCTGATCAGCAGACACCAGTGTGCAGTCAGTTTAAAAGCCTTGAGAGAATTAACAGTTATTCGGCCAATTTGAAGAAAGCCTAAAATACTTCAGAAAGCCTTGATTTCCCATCACTACTCAATAATAGCAAGGATGCAAATGTTGTTAAATTACTATTGAGCAGGAGATTGAACTAAATTCTCAGATCCAGGCTTGCTTTAAAATTTCCACCCATTCTAATCCATGCGAGAGGGCCGAGGCTTGCATCCATCATAGCATCAGTGTAATACCACGAGTGATGATGTCCGAAGCCTGGTTTGATCACGTGCTTTTTCCAAAGCCTGTTTGGAAAATGCAGGTTTCAGTGGTTGTTCGGGGGTTTCGAAGAGCAACCTCTACTGGTCACCTTATTTAGTAATTTATATTTAAAAGTTGTCAGAGTTACAAGGCCAGCAGTGGTGCAGTTTGTAGGGTCGTAGAATCTGGCTTTTTGTCCTTGTTATGGTGCGAGATCGAATTCAGACAGTGTTTAAACTTTTTGAGTGCAAACGATGCTGTTTGTTGTTATTTGAATAAATCTTTTTATTTTGACTATCTTATGACAATCTTACCAAGGATGCAAATGTTTTTTAATTATTTTTGATCAGGAGATTGAACTAAATTCTCCGATTGAGGCTTGCTTTGAAATGTCAACCCATTCTAATCCATACGAAAGGGCCGAGACTTGTATTTGTGTAATATCACGATTGATGACGTCTGAAGCCTCGTTTGATCACATGCTTTTTCCAAAGCCTCTTTGGAAAATGCAGGCTTCTATGGTTGTTCGGTGCGGTTCAGTGCCTGAGACTTTTGAATGGCAACCTCTATTGGTCACCTTATTTAGTAAACTACTACTTTGCAAGTCCAGCAATGGCGCAGTTGTTAGGGTTGCTGACTTCCAATTTCTTACTTGTTATGGTGCAAGATCGAATCCAGATCATGTTTAAATTTTTGAGTGCAGACGAAACTGTTTATTGTATTGTATAATAATTTGTTTTATTTTGTGTATCTTATTACACTCTTGCCTTATTAATACAAAACATTAGAACGGATGCAGAGTTGAAAAATGCTAGTTGGAAAGGCAAGAAGAACACGGGATACGAACCAGGCATTACAATTTCCCTTTGGAAAGCCCATGCCTAACCACAGCGCTACAAAGTCATGTTGGGTAACATGGAAAAGACGTCTATATGATCATTCAGCATTGGATATTTATTCTTGTCCAACAGGTGACACCACTGTGTAATGAGTTTCAAAGCCTCGAAAAATCGAACCGATTTTTTCGAACCATTTTGATGAAAGCCTCAAACGCTTCAGCCTCAGTGAAGCCTCAGTTGCCCATCACTAACTGAGGGTCACAACACAGGGCAAGACACTGATCAGACGGCAGGATCTGATTGAGCTGCACCATCTGTGCTCTGCCTGCATCGTTCCCAGAATTATTCTCCGAGAGGCACGTAGATGTCAGGCTGCGGCGTGAAGGCAGGACACAGGCGCAGAGGTTTCCATAGCGAACGTAGTTTAATACAAAGACGGAAATCACAGCCGTAGACATGCAATGACCATTGACAAGAAACACCAGGGCAAGAGGAACTTAAATAGGGAGTAAACGAGGGGTTAACGAGACACAGGTGAAAGCAATACACAAACGAGAGTGAACATAGAAACAGGAAAACCAGAACCAAAACACACAGAACATAGAACTGCAATGACCGGTAGGACCTCCATTGGGGGCAGTTGGCATCATATGATCCTGTCTGTGGACCATCCAATGAGTTACCATTAGTGCAGACTCAAACCAAGACTCTGACAGAGGAGTTAGGATGGACTCAACGACTGGTGTTTAGAAATGGATCAGGATGGACTGCAGAATGCTTCATCAACCGGCATGTCTTCTTGGTGATTGCTGTCTCCTGCCGGAGACTGTGGGAGATGATGGTGCCCAGAAATGTGATTGATTTAGTTGAAGAAACAGTTGAGCCCTCAATCTCAAAGTGGAGAGGTGGGAAGTATTTCCTGAAGTCCACCACCACTTCTGGAGTTTTGTCTGTGTTATCTTCTAGGTTATTTTGACTGCACCAGGCCACCATACAGCTGACCTCTCTATAGGTACACACACTCACCAGAGGTGACAGTGACATTTTCTGTCAGTGACAAAATGTGTAAAATAGCATAAAAAATGACAAATGTGTCTCTGCCTATAGCAAAATATATATACATAAATATACAGTTAGGTCTGGAAATATTTTTGTCAATTTTCATATTTTTGTCTCTGTACGCCACCACAATGGATTTTAAATAAAACAACCGAGATGCAGTTGAAGTGCAGACTTTCAGCTTTAATTCAAGGGGTTGAACAAAAATATCGTATGAAAGGTTTAGGAATTGCAACCATTTTCATAAACAGTCCCCTTATTTCAGGGGCTCAAATGTAATTGGACAAATTAACAAAATCATAAATAAAATGTTCATTTTTAATACTCTGTCAAGAATCCTTTGCAGGAAATGACTGCTTGAAGTCTGGACACATGGACATCATCAAACACTGGGTTTCCTCCGTTGTGATGCTTTGCCAGGCCTTTACTGCCGCTGTCTTCAGTTGTTGTTTGTTCGTAGGTCTTTCTGCCCTAAGTTTTGTCTTCAGCAAGTGAAATGCATGCTTGATCGGGTTGAGATCAGGTGATTGACTCGTCCATTGCAGAATATTCCACTTCTTTGCCTTGAAAAACTCCTGGATTGTTTTCACAGTATGTTTTGGGTCACTGTCCATCTGTAAAATGAAGTGCCATCCAATCAACTTTGCTGAATTTGACTGAATCTGAGCAGACAATATATCCTTATACACTTCAGAATGCACCTGGCTGCTTCTGTCTTCTGTCACATCATCAATAAACACTAGTGACCCAGTGCCACTGGAAGCCATGCATGGCCATGCCATCACACTGCCTTCACCGTATTTTACAAATGATGTGGTATGCATGAGTCATTCAAAGCCTTCTCCATACTTTTTTCTTCCCATTATTCTGGTACAGGTTGATCTTAGTTTCATCTGTCCAAAGAATGCTGTTCCAGAACTGGGCTAGCTTTTTTAGGTTTTTTGGGTTTTTTGGCAAAGTCCAATCTGGCCTTTCTATTCTTGAGGCTTATGAGTGGTTTGCACCATCCACCACTGTTGTCTTCTGTGGACGTCCAGGCCTTTTTGTGTTGCAGAGCTCACCAGTGTGTTCTTTTGATCTGGCCACTCCTAATGTTTCTGCTATCACTCTGATGGATTTTTTTGCAGCCTCAGGATAGCCTGTTTCACTTGCATTAAAAGCTCCTTTGACCACATGTTTTGGGTTCACAGCAACAGCTTCCAAATGCAAATGCCACACCTGGAATCAACTCCAGACCTTTCACCTGCTTAATTGATGAAGAAATAACAAAGGAGTAGCCCACACCTGTCCATGAAACTGCTTTTGAGTCACTTGGCCAATTACTTTTGGTCCCTTGAAAAAGAGGGGCTACATATTAAAGAGCTGTAATTCCTAAACGCTTCCTCCAATTTGGATGTGAATACCCTCAAATTAAATCTGAGAGACTGCACTTTAAGCCCATATTCATTATTTAGCTGTGACTTATATAATATATTTTGGTAAACAAAAATAACAAAACTTGTGTCAGTGTCTGATTATTTCCGGACCTAACTGTTTATATACTTATACACATACTTATATACCTCCCAATAATGTATACTGTATTTCAGTATCATCTGAGTGGTTAGTAACAGGACCCAAAGAAGGCCCATTTGTTTTCATGACGGAAAGATAAAGAAAATATCTTCTTACTATATCATGTCTGAAGATCGCTACCCTTTGAAAGCTAACCCCCATTAACAGATCTTGGGCATTTGGGTACCCAAAATGCCTTCGACTGGCACTCCAACATCATTTCCACCACCATTGGTCAACTAAAAACGAAAAGTAGTCATCTGACAAAGTAAAGACCAAAACCATTGCCAACTGGGCTCAGAGTAGATCTTAGCCAGGGTAATGTGTGTTTTGTATGGCACTCAAACCTCACCCTGGGATACTTGGTCTTGGGCTACAGTGCATGCAGAGTTTACATTTCTAAATGACAATTTCTAAATGATTAACCAATGTTATGAATGACATATAAATAATTGACTAAGATTTCTTTTCTCCAAGACAGTCTCCAGACAGACAAGTTCAACCTTGTTTTTGATGTTACTGTTGTTTTTTCATCTACTTTGTTTTCTCATCTATGTCAGTGCTTGTATTGGGCCGAACGGTCTGGAACAGCTTTCCGGTACTTCTAATTTTAGGCAAACAGCATTCCAGTTTCTTTTTTTAGGCAAAAGAGATATGGGATAGGCTACTTTAATGGAACAAGCCTCATTAACATACATTTTGATGTGTCAGTTCCTGCACTTATTTTATCCCAAGTCAAGTGCTGATCTACATGTGATATAATAATTGCTTGTATGCAGTGCTATAAAGTGCGCACATGCTGATTTACCTCTCAGCAATGCAACGACAATAAGCAAATAACAGGATAAACCTACATCAAGCTGTATCTAGAAGAGAGGCCCTCCTAACTGTGATCTGCAATGGGGCTTTATCAGACTGGGACAGACATTACAGTAGCTAGAACCAATAAAGCATTTTGACGAGTGTTTTGTCTCCATTCGAGGCAATGGTTTATTGCAGCCGCAAATCAGGTGATTAGACGGACATAAAGGTTTTCATCTGAATCAATCTGACTGCATTATCTACAAGGCCATTTCGTTACACCCACCCAGGTTTAATGTAGATCTGGTCCACATTTAGATCAGATTCCATTTTTCCCGATGACTCTTACTCATATTTGTTTGTGGTCATAACACGCCAGAATGGACAGGACACTAACAAGTTGGGGCACTTATCACAGATATTCTGGTGGGTTATAGTTACAGCTAGAATCCATTGATGCTTGATCCATTCATGAAACCATCTTAAATAACGATATTACCATTGATTCTTGAAAAAAAATAACTGACTAGTGCTAATATTAACTCATACTCAAGTAGCAAGCTAAAGGTAAGCTTTTTTTACTGCAATGTTTGTATGCAAAGTGAATGTAAAAATACTTTAGTTAAAACAATGACAGTGGCATCATGAATGGTGGATCTATAGCTCAGTCTATTAATTTGTGACATGCCTTAATGCCCATCCCTCTGCTTTCTGCTGAAGCAGAGACAGGAGATGGCTTTGTCACTGTGTTTAGGAAGGACTATAGGAAAAGTGAGAGGTTAAGTTTGAGTAAGATGGTGAGTCAGACATGCCACACAGCTCAGTCCTTTACCAGAATAATCACACCATGATGAGGTTGGCTGCATCACGCGACAGAGAGATGTGTTTAATTCTTAAACAGACCATTGTTATAGAAGGGATTAGTGAAAACCAGAGAATCCAGTTTTGTCGGCTTCTGGGAAAGTGAAAGACAATGGAGGCGCAGAAACTAAAGTGTCGGGTCTAACAAGACAATGGAGTCGGACCAGTGGCATTCTCATCAAACCTGCACAGACACACACACAGACACACACACGTAGATGCACACACACGTAGATACACACACAGACACACACGTAGATACACACACATCCAGAAAAATATGAACACAAGCACACACACATTATAAATTCAAAGGACACACAGAAAAGACCATGCTGGGAAATGGGGAGAAAGGACACACATGCACACAAAGGCACAGACCAAACAATGACTGGTCTCTCAGGGTTATCATGTTTATCAGTGGCTCTCTCTCTCACAGTGGTCTCTCACAGTGGTCTCTGTGTCTCTCTCTCTGTCTCTCTCTCCCTCTGTCTCTCTCTCTCTCACTTTCTCTGTCTTCATATGTCTCTTTCTCCTGACCCCTGATAAAAGCTCCTTCCTTCTCAATAGTTTGTTAAATAGGGACATATATTCTTGACAGAAAAGTGATACATAAAATAACATCCACAATGTTTAATCCAAGTAAAATGAAAGTGATCTTTTTTCCCATAGTGTTACATTAGAGATGTATCCATGAAATTATTGCAAACATAAAAAAGCTCTGTCTGTGACAGGAAAACAAACTACAAAGTGAGAACACCATAACTTTCTATGTCATATCTACCAAGGTGGCATGTTTCCTCCGGTGAACCGAGAGAAATTAAAAAAGAAAAGAGCCTACACTGCCTCTCTGTGGTTGCTTTGTGTAATGACATGACAGGAGACCAGGTCCACATTTGCCTTCAGATCACACAGGTATCTATCAGACACAAGACTAAACCAGTATAGCTGAACAAGCATTGATTTATTCTCTTGCAGCAGACCGGAGTTCTGTTCAGAGGGTGTCCATGTACATGACGCTGCTTCATGTGACAAAAAAGGGAGGTAGGCTCCTCCTGATCCCATTACGCTTTATACAATACAAATTTGTCCAGGGCATATTACTTATTGATTACTTTTCTTTCAGAAAGTTATTAATTCATTTACAAGATAATCATTGTTTCAACATTCATCCTCACAATGTTCTTTTGAGAATTTACCTTGAACCCAATTGTCAGTTATAATTACTTCATGGATGAAAAGCTTCTTCGTTTTGAGACAAAGGAGTGTGGCTTCATTTTGGGACCATGTAAAAGCTAATTCGGTCATATATCAAAATCCTAAACAAAGTGTCAAGCAACATCACCAACACCTGACGGTTTAATTGAAATATGAATGGTATGAGTTAAATAGAAGAACAGACATCTCATTCTCTTCTGAAACTCCATACCATCAAACCATAAATACACCAGCCACGTCATACTGTCAACCAGCCCCTCCAGCTAATGCTAAAAATAGTGCAGGATAAGGCAGTCTTTACACAGGAAGGAGCAGCCACACCCTTCATCCTGCACCCTACCCTGGTTATGCTTTGATCATGGATCTGCTAAATATAGCTACAGGGTCACTCAAACTCTAGAGTCCTGCCGTGACAAAGAGTACAATATAAAGAAGTCAGGTGAACCATTAGCTTTATGTTTTTCTGACATTTGTTGACTTTTGTGTGCTTAGAAGGCCAAGAAATGTCACTGGCATGCAGAACATTTGTTCACTTAACAGGCTTTTCGCGCACAGTGAATTGAATTGATATAAAGGTTTTTAGGGAAAATACAAATGAATGTTTGCTTTTACTAAAAAAAGTAAGATAGATAAGATAGGCCTCAAACCTATCTTATCTACCACCCTGCTCAGTTGGCTCCAAGGTGAAGTTGCCTGTGTCTCCTCTGTATTCTTCCGTTTGTGTAGGACAGGGACTGGGGGTAGCTCAGATCAGGAGGTCTGTTAACTCTGACCTAGAACTATGGTTGCCATGACAATGTAGGGTTCTATCTTATTTTCCGATTAGTATGACGACTTGTTTTTGTATGTATCTTATAGCATTAGAGATAATATTTTTGGGGGCTGACAAGGAGGGCTATAAAGAGGTGAAAGCAATAATGTATGATCAGAACAATTATGACACTACTCTGTTGGTCTCTGTACTTATACTCTGTTTTGTGAAAGCAATTGTTCCCGTGGATCCACGTAATTAAACTTGAAATAATCAACTGTTATACCAGACTCTGAAAAGTTTTTGTTTGTAATAAATCGCGAACATTTTACATCTTCCACAAAGGCAATTTCACAATCCTATTGCATCTGGATGCCATACAATTGTAAGTTAAATCAACAAATTGCTCAAACTGACCTGCCGTTGAACAAACTTGATGCATTACAATACAAATACATATATATATTAGATCAAACTACTCCAAACCACACCTATCATTTCCCAGCATGGTCTTTTGCAAGCAGATTTTCAGAATTGTAATGGAGGGTGATATTATAGAATTCCAAGAGCTGGCGTTGGAGTTTGGGTGAGGTTAAGGTTAGATTTAGGCATTAGGGCTAGGTTAAGGTTATTGGTTATTGAGGTTAAGGTTAGGTTATTGAGGTTAAGGTAGGGTTAAATTTAGGGTTTAGGTTAGGATTAAGGTTAGGATTAAGGTTAGGGTTAAGGTTAGGATTAAGGTTAAGGATAAGGTTACGAAACATGTATTTTTTGGTTTTCAGCAAAGTTACTGTGAGAAACTATGTGGATTTTAGCCTCGAGAAATGTTATCTCTGCAGAGGAAGCTCAGTAACACTTAGTAATATATACGTGTGTGTGTGTGTGTGTACATGCACTACTGTTCAAAAGTTCAGGGTCACATAAAAATGTCCATGCTTTCGAAAGAAAGCACATTTTTTGTTCATTACAATAACATCAAATTGATCAGAAATACAGTGTAGACACTGTTAATGTAAATGACTATTGTTGCAGGAAATGGAATATCTACATAGGCATACAGAGGCCCATTATCAGCAACCATCAGTCCTGTGTTCCAATGGCACGCTGTGTTTGCTAATCCAAGTTTATCATTTTAAAACGCTAATTGATCTTTAGAAAACCCTTTTGCAATTATGTTAACACAGCTGAAAACTGTTGTGCTGATTTAAAGAAGCAGTAAAACCATCCTTCTTTAGACTAGTTGAGTATCTGGAGCATCAACAATTGTCGGTACGATTACAGGCTCAAAATGACCAGAAACAAAGAAATTTCTTCTGAAACGCATCAGTTTATTCTTGTTTTGAGAAATTAAGGCTATTCCCAAAGCTTTTCACAAGTCTAGTGAAGAGGCGACTCCAGGATGCTGGGCTTCTAGTTGCAACGGAAAGGCCATATCTCAGACTGGCCAATAAAAAGTAAAGATTAAGATTGGCAAAAGAACACATACACTGGACAGAGGAAGACTGGAAAAAAGTTTCAGTCTAGCTGGTATTCTGTCTATAATGGAGTGGCCAGCATAGTCACCAGATCTCAAACCTACTGAGCTGTTGTGGGACCAGGTTAACCATATAACCATATAACCATAGAAATGCCCAACAAGCCAATCCAAGGAAGAAAAAAATATTTCAATCAAAAAGCATTATTCCTAACCTTGTCAATGACTATATTTCCTATTCATTTTGCTCTGTTTTCTAATTAAACTAATTCCATGTATGTTTTCATGGAAAACAAGGGCATTTCTAAATGACCCCAAACTTTTGAATGCCAGTGTGTGTGTGGGTTGGTGCACAATAGAATGTGTGTCATTATCCATTCAAAACACATTTAGCTCCTCGGAAGAATGATGTGTGGGTGTATACAAAGTCTCTCTACCTCCCCAGATTTTTGTTATTTTAACAACAGATAACAGAGATTCCATAGATCTGGAAAGTATTTTTTTCATTTATTTCTCCATCTACAGAGGATTGCAAAAGCCTACAACATACTTGCACGTCTTAAAATTTTTTCTAGAGATAAACATTCTTTTTCATTTGTTACAACTGATCCATACAACCTATTGAAGGTTTTCAAATAATGTTATCAAGCGTTTTAAATACGAATAACAACAATGTTCATACTTTGAGAAGCGACTCTCACAGACATGACAGATAGCCTATGGATGATTTGGAGTAATATTCTAAAAACTTTGTAAAACTTAGGACAACAGGCGTTCCATTGTTTTTGTCAAAACACCGCAAGCTTAATACATTTGTCTTGAAATCAGCGATGGAAAGCAATATTTAACCTATGTCTGAAATTTAAGGCGATCAGTACCGAATCTTGACAATTTAGAAACACTCAACACCTCTAAGAAATTCAGTCTGGTGTTCACTGACCTGAAAATGCGTGTAATTATCTTGCTGAAATAATATAGGCCTACCTATATCCCAGTGTTTTAGAAGACAGACAGATTTTCATTGAATATTCTCTGGGCTTTGCTCCTTTGATACACTTTCTGTTTTGACCTGACAAACTCAAGTAATAATTCCGGGGTGAGAAGATTTAGATTAATTATTTTTCACTTTGTATTTGTAGTCAAGATGTTGCTCATTTTTTTTTCTTTCACAATGAAAATGAGAGGTAGGTTGTGTGTAGCTCTGTGGGAAGGGGGTATCAAAATGGTCCGTTTTTTTGGCAGCAAAAAGAGAAGTGGGTAGTCTGAATACAATCCTTGCATCGCCTGTCTAGCCCACCAGAGAGCGGATGTGCTCTCCTCCATCTACTGGGCATTAGTGCATAACCCGCATCCAAGTTTGATCCAGACTGACGCTCAACTTATGCATCGTGATGAGCCCGCGGACGGAAGTTTGCATTTTCTTGTAAAACTATTTGAGTACACATTCAATTTCTTCTTTTCATTTCATTTCAGACTGGATGGCTCATTTTAAAACCAGATCAACCTGTGCATAATAGAAATTATTTGCTCTTGTTTTGAGTAATCCAAGGGAAAGACAACCACATTTCATCAACTCTGAAAATGCCTCCTCTTTTCGCTTTGTTGGTATTTTTCCTGAGGGCTGCGGAGCCACGACACGTCGGCCCTCGTTACACAGTGCCGAGGACCCAGGAGAGAGTCTGGGCAGCAGGTGCACCTAGCTCGGGGACCGGGGAGTCAGACTTTGGGTTAAATCTGAATCAGATTGTAGGAGATGATATGGGATATATCGTATCCTTGACGCATAAATTAGACGATAAGCCAAAAAGAATACCCCGGGGCGCCAAAGATGGAAGCTCAAGAAAACGGGACCAGCAGTCTCCCCACAGCTACCAGCACCCCAGACCGTATGAACCGGATGGCTACTTCACAACACCCAGGGGCGCACACCTGGCCAACAGCACCCCGGAAAAGGACGACAGATCCCTTGGGAACACTTATAACGGCGCGGTGCTGCTCCACAACCCCCTCTACCCAGTAACCGACAGCTCCTACTGGGCTTACGCAGTGATGCTTCTCGCGCTCATTCTATTTGCCATGGGAATTGTCGGAAATCTCGCGCTAATGTGTATAGTGTGGCACAATTATTACCTGAAGAGTGCATGGAACTGCATCCTGGCAAGTCTGGCGTTCTGGGATTTCCTTGTGCTCTTTTTTTGCCTGCCCGTAGTCATCTTCAACGAGCTCACAAAGAGACGTTTGCTAGGGGACCTGTCGTGTCGGATCGTGCCCTACATGGAGGTAAAAAGCTGAAATTGAACGCACCTGAGGACTGCGTGCAGCACTCTGTGTGGAGCGTCGCGTAGAGAAATGCACCTGTGGCGTCTTGCGCGGGAATCAAGTTATTTGGCTACATCTCTCTCCGTAATTTTAAACCTTAAGCTGCTGATATGCCTGCACCCAAGTGATTGTACATTTTTATAAATTAAAATTGTAGTCCTAGGACGAAAATATGGTTAGCCTGTTGTGATAGCATCCTGTTGCTACACACCGTGGCCTATTCAATACATAAGTGAGGCCTTAGCCATGGCTGGAATAGTGGACTTTCAGAGTTGATGATCCAAGCCCTGCGCTGAATCACTATAATGTGTGTTTTATAGGTGTAATTGTACTTTGTGTACCGCTGTCTTTGTATATAGCTGCCTTTAGACGGCCCAGTGGGCCTGCCAGCCTTCTGTGTTATGCTAGTTAGGCCATTGTTATGCTAACGAGCGCCTCACGTTAATTGTCTGGCAGGGGGTGCTTAGCTAATTGAGGTTGTTAGGAAGTCTATCGAGGAGGGGATCTGGGTCAGACGGAACGCTCTAATGCAGTAGTCTGTGCTCTTTTTAACTAAGTTCAGTGGTTGCATTTGCATATTCCTAGTGGGCGTTTATATGGAGGAGTAGTGTTTGAACCCTTTTATTCATCAGCAGGTCCGTAGGAGAAGCCTCAGGGCCAGAATCTAGACCTAACGAATGAACATCTGTTGAAACCACTGGTCTCCTTTCCCCTCTCCCTCCAGGTAACCTCCTTGGGAATCACTACCTTCAGTCTGTGCGCGTTGAGCATTGACCGGTTCCACGCAGCGACCAGCCCCCAGCCCCAGTCCCCGCGGGTGGAGCCCTGCCAATCCATCCTGGCCAAGCTGTCCGTGGTCTGGGTCGGCTCCATGGTCTTGGCCGCTCCGGAGCTCCTTCTGTGGCAACTCAGCCAGGAGGCATCCGTCCAGCCGGGCGGCTACGTGGTGGACCAGTGTGTCCGGAGGCCCTCCCTGAGCCTGCCGGAGTCGGTCTACTCCCTGGTTCTGACGTATCACGAGGCCCGGATGTGGTGGTACTTCGGCTGCTACTTCTGCTTGCCGCTGCTCTTCACCCTGGCCTGCCAGCTGGTCACCAGACACGTTGTTGCAGAGGAGGCGCGGAGAAAACAGGGGAGCAGCACCATCGCAGGAAGAAGACGAGTGCACCCTCCCTCCTCCTCGTCCTCCTCCTCTTCGTCGTCAGCCTCCTCTCCCAAGAAGCAGCAGCTGACGAGAGAGCGCCGTTTGAGTTCGATGGTCGTGGCGTTGGCCACCGTCTACGCCGCGTGCAACCTGCCTGAGAACGTGTGTAATATCGCCCTTGCCTACCTCCCCAACCCTGTATCCACCACCACTGAGGCCCTGTTGGCTCTGATTGGCCAGTTGTTGTTGTTCATCCGTTGCTCGGCGACGCCGGTTCTGTTCCTGTGCCTGTGTCGTTCCCTGGGCCAGGCCTTCATGGACTGCTGCTGTTGCTGCTGCGAGGAGTGTTCACCTGACGGAGCATCTTCATCGTCGTCCTCCTCCACTACCGCCACCGCAGTGTCCGCCTCCCCGTTTTCCCTCTCCTCCCCGTCATCACTCTCGCCACCCTCCACCAAGGAGGAGAAATTGAAGATCGTGTCTGGGACCACACCAGTCATTTACTACGACAAGGCCAGAGACAGCTCCTCTGTCATGGCCATCGGAACACCCTGCTGAGACCCTCTCTCTGTCCTCTCCATGCCCAGCCAGGGGTCATGTTATTGGGTGGCAAAGAGTGACCAAGCTACACATAGAACTACTCCAGCCTATCCCCGCCACACTGGCTGTGCTAGGCATTGGACTGAATTGAGATAAAGGTCTCTAAAATTGGTACTTAGAGAAAAAACACGTCAACCGTTTTTTTCACGAGAAGACTTAAGATTACAGGTAGACCCAGAACAATTTCATACAGCATCATGCAGAGCAGGACGTATTCTTGCTTAATGACACCTCTTGAGTTTAAGGTCTTTTTTTGACAGAGACTTTTGCTTACAGACAATTTAACTCGTGGCTAGGGATTTGTCTTCAACCTCACCCAGCCCTGAGATATCAAGGTTACCAGAGACAGTGTGATGTGACATGAGGCAACATATCAATTCTAGTGAATGCTAGTTGAATGCTTGGTGATCTAGAGCTGTAACCACTCACGTGAACTTTTCTAGACTTTTTTTACTAGTTTCAATACACTCTTTTGATAAAAAAAAAATGGAAAGAGAAAAACAGATACCCAATAATTATCCTGACAGAAAAGCAGTTATCTTAGCTGTGAATAATGGTCTGGATTCTTGGTATGTTTTTTTTGTTTTTTTTAAAGTGTTTTATTAGTGGAGATTAGCAACAGAAAGAGCCATTGAGGAATCCTCTGACTGTGTCTGAGGGTGGACTGTCCCTCTCTAACCTCTCTGACTCCTGCCCTTCTCTCCATCTCACAGTGAGCTACGAGGGAAGGAATGTGCTACAAAGGTACCAGTCAGACCCCACATTACATCCACCACCACTGGTGGCTTGTTACTGACGAGTAAAATATTATTTGTAATGAGCTGACTAACTAACAACCGCTACAGAGCAGTCTCCTATAATTTCCCATCAGCCATTGTGAATGTGAATATACAGTGGGGTCTTAGCTGTCTGGTGTGTTAACAATTCACTTTTGTGTTACAGCGTTGTTAGTTATGTAGCTCAGGGTTTTCTCAGAATTGTGCTCCTCAAGAAACAAACTAATACTGGGCATCTTCTGCAGAGATAACATTGCTCAGGGCCAAAATCCACAAAGTGTCTCACAGTAAGATTGCTGACCTAGCAAACGTTTGGCCTTTTAAATCGTAATGGATAATATTATTTACAGAAATCCTTGATCAGCGCTTGTACTCTGAGACACTTAGTGAATACTGGCCAAAATCTTTTATACAACATCTATTTGACTGGTAAACGGTGTTAATGGTAAATATTAACATATTTTAATCAAACCATTTGTCCATATAATAGATTGTGTCAATGTAAATCAAAAAAGAACCTAACCAATCCCTATGAAAATGGTGAATTTGTGTCCAATACAATCAGACTTATACAATGCCGATATATTTTGTTTTACAGTCATGTGACATAACTTCAATCTGCTCAGACCGTGGGATCCAATGAACAACTTTGATTGTCCTCGATATTACACTGTACTGTACATTATCTACCATGTTTACTTCCATAAAAGTAGATCATTAAAAACATGAATGTAGTAAAATATATATATATATAGTTTATTAATGAAACCATTGCATATCTTTAGAATTGGGATGTATACTCCTGTATTTTGAAAATACTGAAATCATCTCTGATTTGAATTTAACATAGTGTATCAGAGGTAGTATGCAGAACTGACTGTATATTTCTTGTTTTGTATGTTTTTATTCAGCTGTACTCAATAAACAATAAGACTGTACTTGGGGTTTTGATTTTCACTGGTGGATAAATCATGTCAGGGTAATGGAATGCATACATCTGTCAGAGCGTGAACGAGTGATTGTCAGGTTAAAAAGACCACCACGACAGCCCCCCCCCCACACACAAACACATCCTTACAGACACAAAACCTCCTCAGAGCAGAAGGGACGTTGACAGTGAGGATTCTTCAGCTGGTTGCCCCTGTCCTGTGTGTTGCGTCCCGGCTCCCTGAGCTGAAATATTTGTCCTCCCACTTAGTTCTGCCTGTGCCTGGGAGAGGAGAGGGCTCTCATAAGTAGTGCATTGTTCCTCAGCCCCCCCACTCCCCCCCCCCCCACCCTGTCCCCAGCCCCCTCACTGCATATCAATGGCCAGCCACCGGGGGAGTTGCCAAGCTACCGTCACATTCCCCTTACAGTCACCAAACATAGGCGAGAGAGGGCGGACGAGTGGGGAGGGGGAACTAGGCACCGAAACAACCCACGCTTTCTCAAACCCTTTAGTTGCCCCATGGTTCCCATGACAATGGATGAGGGGCCTTTTTTGGTTATAGTCTCTGATTTGCTTGGGCCAGGCGCTCTTACACCAATCCTCGACACCGGCATTTTACGTCATGAGCAATTCTCGTCTACATGCTGAGCCGCCATAGAATTGTCTGAGGCTGTGTAATAAGAAGGTTTATTAAAATGACATTGTTTTTAAACCTAATCTCCGTCTGAGATAAAGCCAGGCGTGGTTGAAGTGACTCTTGAAGTAGGTTGAGTTGCCAATCTGCAACAGAGAATGGCTACGAGAAGGAGACCACATTTGAATCAACTTGTTTGAACAGACCCACAGAAAGCTGTTGGAGTGACTCAAAGCAAACAGGTTCTAGCCAGCTAGGAGCCAGTCGGCATGAGAAACAGCTTGACCGGTTCCTCTTAGCTCGCCAATAGGTCAGAGATTTTGTTACAATAAAGCTTTTATCTAATCAATGGCTTCAGATTAGCAAATGGTCCAAAAAAGAGCATTGTTTCAATCCACCCTTCTAAAATGGTATGGTCTAACGAGAGGACGGATGAATGTAATATGATGGGGTGTCCATTGTGAATGTGCTTTCACTTGTCCTGCTCTTTCTCGTCAGTGCAGAATAAGGAAAGGAGATTTGGAAGATAAAGGTTTTGACTACTGAGATGCAGTCAGTGTCCAGAATATGCCATCTGTGTTTAGAATGGCCAAAGATCATCACTGTATCACAGCAAGGCTGCTTCTAAGCTTTGAAGGGAGAGCTTGTGATTGAGACGTTCAATGACCCAAGCTGTCTATGCAATTAAAGAGGGACCTTTGTTGGGTCACACAAGTCTTATTTATAGTTGTATGAAGCAGATGTATCTCCAGTTATTTCTGGTCCTGCTCATAGACATAGAGTGTAGTGAGGATTCCCTCCATATTTACACATGCTTCACTGCCTGCAAATATATCAATATATGATCATTTCAAATATTATAATTTCAACCCAATTGACCAATAAAGGTAAGCAAATTTACCTTTATTGGTGCAAAAAAATCTGCAAAAAAATCTATCCAGCCTTATAAATAGCTAGTGTTATCTCCTTTGGAAGATAATTTAATGTTGGCATTCTTTGTAACCTTGTAACCGTCTCATATATTTACAGAGAGGAATTCTTTCCACTCTTCCTCAGAGAAGTGGTTCAACTGTGTGATGCTTGAAGGCTTTCTTGCATTCTGAGGGATTAAGATCTGGGCTTTGGTTTGGCCATTCCATATCCCTCTATTTATTTTTCTTTTTTGCCTTTTTTGGATTTGCTCAATTGTTTTGGATCATTGTCATCTTGCAAGATCCATTTCCCAAGCTGTATTGCACCTTGACTATCAATCAATCAAATTTATTTTATAAAGCCTTTTTTACATCTGCAGTTGTCAAAAGTGCTGATACAGGGACCCAGACTAAAATCCCAAAGAACAAGCAACAACAAGAAATCGATGAACATTGGCTAGGAAAAAACCCCCGGGTAGGGTCAGCACCAAGGAAGAAACCTAGAAAAGAGCCAAACTCTGACAGTGGCCAGTCCTTTTCTGGCTGTGCCATATAATGATTATTATAATTTATTAACTTTTTGGGTTGCATCAATATTTTTGCATGTCAGTAAATACAGGTGGACTGTGTCCAGAGTCCTGGCAGAATCCAGATCAGCTGCACAACCAGGTGGACAAGGACAGGGATCACCAGGTGGAGAAGTACAACCAGGTAGACAAGGACAGGGACTACCAGGTGGGTGAGGACAGGGACAACCAGGTGGAGAAGGACAGGGATGACCAGGTGGACAAGGATAGGGACAACCAGGTGGGCAAGGAAAGGGATGACCAGGTGGAAAAGGACAACCAGGTGGACAAGGACAGGGATGAACAGATGGACAAAGACAACCAGATGGAAAAGGACAGGGATGACCAGGTGTAAAAGGGATGACCAGGTGTAAAAGGCCAGGGATGACCAGGTGGACAAGAACAACCAGGTGGGCAAAGACAGGGATGACCAGGTGTACAAGGAGAGGGACAACAAGGTGGACAAGGACAGGGACAACCAGGCAGACAAAGACAGGGATGAACAAGTGGACAAGGACAGGGATGGCCAGATGGACTTTGGACAGAGACAACCAGGAGTCACCAGCCCAGGTGGACATGGAATATAGTTATGCATCATCCCATTATGTATCCCATACTGGTTACATTTAAATCCTTCAATTGTGGTTATTCTAGAAATGTTAAACTATGATTATTTTATACAATGTTGTAAGGACTTATGTATTTGTATTAATCTACTGATTGTGTCATGAGGAATAATGGATCATGACGGCAGGCAAAATCACATTTCAGTGCGGTGGATTTACTGCTATTGGATTGAACACATTGCTCAACAATGACTGCTGAAATGGTTTGAATATGCAAATTATGATGTGTATAAACATAAACGCTTTAGCAACAGAAATAGTTAATCACAGTGCACTTTGATAGCCCTGTGAAATATTACATTGTCATATAAACTTAATTCATCAACAAACTGCATGTTTTTAAAGTCATATAGCCAATTGTGACTACAATTGATTTGTCGAATGACAATTCATTTGTCAACATTAATAGACTTAACAAAAATTTCTGTTTATACACAACATTTGTGGCTTGAAACCATTGGGTGGAACTGGGGTTAGAGAGGCCATTTAACAACAACATATAAATAAAAACACAATCTATTTTATTTGCTTTATTAGCTCACTTTACATAGCTTAAATGTAGCTCACTTGGTGCATAGTGCTTCTAACATCAGGGCTGTGGGTTTAAGTTGATGGCAGCTCAGTTGAAATGTTGTTTGTTTTGTTTTGTTGTAATGTGTGTGTGTGTGTGTGTGTGTGTGTGTGTGTGTGCATGCTAAACCCCCTGTGTACCAACTGCTTCTAGTTCTTCTGTTTGCCTTGTTTCCTCCACACTCAGCAGGCTCAGGAAACTAAGATCCAGTGATCAGAGCCCCATCTACACATCACCATGACTACACCCTAGCAGCCTGCTCCGGAACGCTGGAGAATGCAAACATAACCGGTTCTGGGGGTCTGGTGCTCGGCAGGCCCGGAGCTAGGAGCCTGCAGAGAACCCTGGGCCAGTTCCCAGAAGGGGCAGAGGTTCTGGACCACTCTTTCTTCATGCGTTCCTTCTGTCAGCAGAACACAGAACGCCTCAGTCTGCCCTGTCATTATCACAGCTGGGGTTAGAATCGAACGGGAGTTCAGACAGCAGGTGGGAACTATTTGTGACTGACTACAGTTGTCTCCATCAGGTCTGGTACCAGTAATAGACTATCACAGGGCACTTCCCCTGTGTGACAGGCTTTAGTTTTAAAGGACATGGGAAACCTCAGAAGACAACACTAAGGTCCTTAGCTCTTCCACTTTAAACAGTTCTTTCACTAGCTCTATCCACTGTTACACAGCCAGACCTTGAAAACCAACATCTATTGAGAGAATCCAACAAGCAGGCCTTTTAGAATCAGAATGTTGATGATTAAATGGTGATCGTTCTAAACAAGTGACTTGTTTTCATTGCTTAACACCTCTAAAAGGCTGTCATCAGCACCCATCTCTGCTGGACGCAGTGTTTCTTCATTCTCTCCCTCTGGTTTTCAATGCCAGCCTGGACCCATGCAAATGTAATGAGTTTTACTGTTTTCTGAGTAACACTGAGTCTATTATGCATCTGAATGTGAAAGACAGAAGTAGAGAGAGAGACCAAGAAAAAGAGTCAGAGAGATGGAGTGGAAGGAACAAAGTGCAGCTCTCAAGCATTGAAAGAGAAAGGTCCACCCATATTACTTTCCCTAGCCCCTAGAAATGCTGCTTCTCCATCTGAAACCTGATCCTATTCTGCCTCCTGCTGGCCCTAACTGAGAATTACATCTATCAAATTCACCTAAAATATTCAGAAATTGTGTTTACAGAGTGGGGTTTTATTTCAATATTCATCTGAAGATAATAATAGCAACATACTGTATACAGAGTAGTCACTGACAGACAGAATATAAAGAGCCATTTAGACCAAGTCACTCCGATGTTTGTCATGATGACAGAGAAACCAGGACATTGTGTTTTGTCCACACGTTGACCACATCAAGTTATCAAAAAAAATCAACAGATAATGGAACAGAACCGATGGGATGTCATCGATGTCATAGTGAAATATACTGTGGATGTTTGTTGTAGATTCACACCGTGGCATTTAGTTTGACTGGCTAACCATGCCTTTTGTCCATGGGAGGGACCAGTTTACTCTCTCCTCCTTACGCTGGAATCATGGAGTAAATATTGGTTTAACATGGTTCAGTGGTTCAAAGGTTTATCATGGTTCTCTGTTGCTGCAGAGAGGTTTACAAACCACCATGTAAATATGTAACAATACGACATGTTCATGTAGGCCTATTGATCTTTAACTGGTCAATTGGTCAGTGTGCATGTTAATATATATATTTATTTAGACAAATGCAATAAGGCACAAGGGTTGTGGAATATGGCCAATATACCAAAGACCCCATGAGTTGCCTTATTGCTATAATAAACTGATTACTAACATAATATTTCGAGTGAAAATGTTGCTTTTTACCCATGTTATAACATCTGATTTACCACAGCCTAAAGTCAATCAGAATTCAGGGCTGAAACCACCCAGTTTAAGTATTAAGAAAAAGAGAGAGAAAACTAACAGCTTTTCAACTGAAACTGTATTTCAGATGTACAACCCCGTTTCCAAAAACACGGGGACGCTGTGTAAAATGTAAAGAAAAACAGAATGCAGTGATGTGCGAATCATTTAAACCCTATATTTAATAGAACATAGTAAAAAGACAACATATAAAATGTTGATATTGAGAAATGTTATTGTTTCTTGAAAAAAACACATGGGCTAAGATGGGCTGAGGCGAAGTGGAAAACTGTCCAGTGGTCTGTCCAGTGGACAAATCAAAATTTGAAATTAATTTTTGAGAATCATGGACGCCGCATCCTCCAGGCTAAAGAAGTGAGGGACCATCTGGCTTCTTATCAGTGCACAGTCTTAAAGCCAGCATCTGTGATGGTATGGGGGTGCATTAGTGCACATGGCACGGGTGACTTGCACATCTGTGAAGGCACCATTAACGCTGAACTGTATATACAGGTTTATGAGCAACCTATGCTGCCACCCAGACAACATCTCAGCAGGACAATGCCAAACCACATTCTGCACGTATTACAAAAGCATGGCTCCGTAGTAAAAGAGACCGGGTGCTTAACTGGCCTGCCTGCAGTCCAGAACTGTCATCCATTGAAACAAGCAAGAATGGGAAAACATTTCACTTTCAAAACTACAGCAATTGGTCTCCTCAATTCCCAAATGCTTCCAGAGTATTGTTAAAAGAAGAGGTGATGCAACACAGTGGTAAACATGCCCCTGTCCCAACTTTTTTAAAACGTGTTGCTGGCATCAAATTTAAAATGGGCATGTATTTTTCCAAAAACAATATTTCTCAGTTTCAACATTTTATATGCTGTCTTTGTACTATTTTCAATTAAATATATGGATGAATGATATACGCATCATTGCATTCTGTTTTCATTTGCATTTAACACAGCGTCTCAACTTTTTTGGAAACGGGGTTATACTTGAGAAAGAACATCCATTCATCCAAAGTCACACATTCACTCACAGAAATCTGCGACACAGACAACCAAATACTGTCACCAGCTAAAAATGACATGCACTTCATCATAATACCTTTGTTACACTGTCACAAGAATGACTACTGCTATCATCAGCAGATTGCTGGGTCTTCAGACTGCTGATGTAAGAAAAGTATCTATCTTTTTGCATTAAAGGAATGATCATTCATCAGGCTTGTGGAGTATCCAACAAAATAGGATAAATGAGTTAACTAATATATGTAGATAACAGAAATAACAGTGGAACTGCTGGTTCATTAACAAAGATTAACTTAGATATGTGTGCTAATTGTTGAGTCAATTAGTCCATGCCCAATAAAAGCTGAACTTCGCAATATAATATAAAAATGCTATTTCAGAATATGTAGGCAAGTTAGCTGGCTAACACCCTGATTCTGAATTGCAGCATAGCCCTCTGATATCTAGGAGAGGTGTTTTGGTTTACAGTTGCTATGTACAACATCTGAGAGGATTAGAAACACTTACTAGATTGAGTGTTGTTTCTCAGTACCAATTTGAATTAATGTCATGTGTATTATAAACATAACATTGAAATAAGAACAAAATTAACCAAAAACAATATAAAAAAGGCTAAATAAAGGCAGAGGTTATTCCAGCAGACAATACTGATGACAGAGTGGGAACAATTCCATTTCAATTCCAGAAAATTTAGGAAGCAAACAAAAATTCCAATTCCTCTTACTGGTTTTCAGTGAATACAGAATTCCCATTTGGTTTACTTTTGACAAAAATGTAAAGTTAATTGAACCCAAACCTGCATTAAAAACAACACAATCAGGTCGTCTCAGCAGTAGACATGAGACTGTTACTTTCAGGCAGATGCATAAGACAACAATGTGCTTCACAATCATCCAAAAACACAAATAAATAACTGTGATCCAATAATGCTGGAACACGTGACTGTCATTCAGTAACAATGAAATACATAACTGTCATCCAATAACGCTGGAACACGTGACTGTCATTCAGTAACAATGAAATACATAACTTTCATCCAATAACGCTGGAACATGTGACTGTCATTCAGTAACAATGAAATACATAACTGTCATCCAATAACGCTGGAACACGTGACTGTCATTCAGTAACAATGAAATACATAACTGTCATCCAATAACGCTGGAACACGTGACTGTCATCCAGTAACACTGAAATACATAACAGGTAACGGGTGCACTGAGCGACAAATGACACCTTTTATTTATTTCCAGAGATATGTTTTTACTCATTACACATTCTGCCAGATACAAATATTAACCTTTAAATAATAAATGGTAACCTTGAACTGGCATGAAGTCAATGGAGCCCCATTAAAGTGAATGATAGGGGTGAAGGGGTGAATCTCAGCAGTCTGAATGATGCCTCCTTTCCTGTATTTGATCTGAAAAGGCAGCATGTGTGAAAGCATTAGGGTAGATGGATGCCTCTTTTCCCCAGTTACGTTCCATCACATCTGTGTGAATGAAGGAGAAGAAGTAGAAGAGGAAAGGAAGCCATTATAGACAGGTGGGATAGACCCCTATAGCATAGCCTGATAGCACTGAAGAATTTCCAGATCAAACAGGGGTGAACTATAATGGGAAAATGACTTGTTTCCAAAGTAAAGTATTAGACAGAACCCTCTGAAAACCAAAAGAGGGTTATTGTGTGCTTTACATCTCAGTGTTACATAAGATATGTTCAGAAAATGATTTCTGCATTTGCATCATTTAGTTGTGTTTTAAGTTAAGAGTAAAAACGAGTTAATAAATATGGCCTTGTCAGTGATGATATTGAATATGATATATGGGATGGCACAAAGCATTCATTAACATTATATAGTATGTACATGTAATTCTCAGTAACTGGAAAGTTTGTAAATGTTAATTTATGCTAATGTCAGGTGACAGAGCCAATGTGTTTATTTCGCCATTTTCAAACACTGTTAAATAACATTAGGAATAGCTGGCTGTGTTTGTGAAACTCTTTCAAGGCTTCAGTGGTTAAACTTTACTTGATCTCTCCATTAGACATTCCTAACTTCGTCAGTTACCAAGACTGTTTGACATAACTGATGTTGTTATGACCGGGTCCTGTAGGCCTTATAAAGGATCAACTTAAAGATTCAGATAATAGTAGTGTAAACTGATATTGATTATAAGAACATGTAGTTCATACAAGGGTCTAAATCTACCCCAAAATAATACAATATCAACCTAATATCGGATTGTTCCAAATCCATATGCAAAACAGACTTTAACTGCGATATCTTAGGTATAATTCAAAGAGAATTGAAGAGATTATTCAGGATTTTGGCAGTTAGGTCCATTGTCAGCTTCCCTCAAGTCAGATGATCTTGCGAATGCCATTTTATGTTTATGAATGCACTTTAAAGGAAGTTGCTTTCTAAGGTTTCTTGCAACCACTAACTAGCATAAGCGCAATGACTGGTAGTCTATAGGAACAGGAGTTCCAGTCATAGTGCTAAACAAAGTAAGCATTTTCTTAAAAAATACTATCTGGAAAGATTTTAGGGAGGTAAATTAAGGACTTTATTGCCAACATCCTGAACTATCATTGTAAGTTGAATGTATCTTTGTATAATAATCAACAATAATGGTTATAGTAATAGTCAAGGATATTGGCGACGTACGAAACTTTATTGATTCTCATGCATCACTATGGAACAATTCACTGAAAAGTCATTTTGGTCTGGCAAACCAATATGACCATATTGGTCGAGCTGACCTCTGTATTACAATTTTATATCCTTCATACTGAAGTGGAAAGCCTTTCCTTTAAGCTAGGTAAGACATAGGAGAAATAAGAAATGGCTGTGTTCAAAAACAATCTCAACAAATCATTGGTCAGAGCTTGTCACCTGATCAGTTAGAGAGACAGATTGGCCACTTTGTTGATATGGAAACAGCTGTGAAGCCCAGGTTAGAAAACAGTGTCTTTTTGACCAACAGAGGATTAATTTAAGGAAGTAAAAACAGATTACGTACTTCCCCAAGGCCTCCTGAAACAGGTCCACACTGTACAGGTATATGATACAAAAAAGAAACAAATCTACAACAGTCAATGAAAACAAGAGCTTGGTGGGTGACTGCAAAGAGTCCATTTCAACCAGTCTGAAGTACATGGTGTAAAAAATGCATATAGATAGAAAACCAAACAATTCAAACAGTGCAAATCATAATTTTTGACACACTCTTTACAAGAACAGAATCCGGTTGAGGGATGGGGGAGCCGTGTCTTTAAAGTGTAGATGGGAGGGATATGATGGGTCAGAAGGAAGGAGAGCTGAGAATGAAGACAGCCCTACCCCCAGCCTCCATCTACTCCATGTTCACAGAAGATTGGATGTGTAAGAACACAGATTATGGCTCCATATTCTGCCATAGTGCTCACACCTATTCAATCCTCTGATGTGTGTGAACTCACAAACATGTAGGCTGGAAATGGAAACAGGGTGAGAGAAGAAAGGAGCAGAGGGGGATGACAAGAAGGATGACAAGATGGACGAGGAGAGGGGTCCAGCTGGTCTTTGGGTAAGGGTCCTGGAGGGAGGAGGAGGGGGTGTCCAGGCGGTGGACTCTTTATGTTGTTGTCCTCCTGGTTCTGGAATGCTGGATCAGCCACTGTAGGGTAATGTCTGCCGTAGCATAGGAAGACATTCAGTTGTAGTTACTCCAAAGGAACACAAAACACTTCTCCGCTAATTATCAGGTAGTTAGGAAACAGCCGGTTGTTTTCTCACCGATGTTGTCTTTTTCCTTGCAGGAGATGGAGTAACAGCAGATCTCTCGGTCCTGGATGGCTGACAGGTTCCTGTGTGAGGCAGAGAGGGCAGTGTCAGGGGGGCAGTGTCAGAGGGAAACTACAATCTTTCACAAACATGCATCGTCCGCATCCTGACCAAATGGAAATAGTAGGGCTCTGACACTCACATTTTCTCAATCAGCTCCTTCTCATCCAAGGCACCTGGAATGTCTCTTTTGTTCCCCAAAACCAGTACCTGAAATAGTCCAAGGTAGATTCAATGAGTGCCAATGCATTCTCTTCTGCAAACCCAGTTCTATTTTAATTCAACATGCCACAGCGTTTATAACAACTGTGTAGTTGTGAAGTTCAGTTAGAGCTTTGAATTACATTGCACAGGACGGAGCTATAACACAGAAATTTGAGTTGATCATTCCAAATTACGGCTGAAGTGTAATATCTGCTGGAGTTGGAAAACAAGGGGCAGTTGCTGAGAATTGATGTGAGTGGGGGAGTAGCTAGAACGTTATCCATCTTCCTTCTGTCATTTAAAATGGCTGACAGCCACACTATACACGGCTCTACATGCTCTTCACACTAGTCAAAAGCAGAATCTGAAGTAAGGGTCATCACAGTGTCTGTGCTAACCCTGCCATCCGTTCCCTGTGTGCTAGACCTCTACCATAATCTCCATCCGGGCAGGGATGTGTGCGTTACGTTACATCTGCCATCCTGTAGGAAATCCACAGCCCAGGCCTGCTAATGGTCTCCCCCCCAGTCAATACACGTCTGGACCCAGACACAGACACACACCGCCCTGCCTCCAATCCCACCACATTAGCCTGCTAGATGCTAGTAAAACATAATGCATCTGCAATGCTCAACTACTATACCGCCAGAAGGTTCTCACTCCATTCCTCTCCCTGCGTGACTCCATACCCACCCCCCCGTCTCACTCCATTCCACTGCCCCTTCACACTCCATTCCTTTCCCACCATCTCACTCCATTCCTCTTCCCATCTCACACATTCCTCTACCTCCATCTCACTCCATTCCACTCTCCCATGTCAGACTCCATTCCTCTCTTCCCTGTCTCAGTGGATTCTTCGCTCCCCGTCTCCCCCGTTCTTCTCTCCGTCTCCCCTCTCGTTTTCTCCCAGTCCTCTTTCTTTACCACTCCACCCCGCCTCGTTCTCTCTCTCGCCCTCTCTCTCATTCTGTCTCTCTTAAAAGGTGACAGGAAAAGGATTCCCAGCAGACATGAGCCTACAGCTCAGATCTCATATCGACCTGGGCCCTAACATCAACAATTACAAGACATTTGTACTCACTGGGATGCCCTGTAGCTGGGGTTTGTCTAAGAGGTTATGTAGTTCGTTCTTTGAGGCCTCGATCTTCTCTGGGTCTGCAGCATCTACCATGTAACTAAGAGTAAAGAGAGGGAGAGATTGAGGGTGTGTATGAGGGCACTTGCTCTTAAATGGCTGGTATAAGTGTGTGTGTGTGTGTGTGTGTGGAAACCAAAATCCCCTCAAGGACAGTAAAAGAGGGAAAATGTAGCTTGTAGGGACATTTCTCCAATCCCTACAGGGAAACTGGGTTAAAGGAGGTAAACATTGGGGTCAGAGTTAGGATTACTAAAAACAGGATTTAAATGGGAATGAAGATGGTGTATAACAGTGTATGATTGAGAATGAGAGACTGTGTCCATGTACTTACACAATGGCACTGACTCCTCGGCAGTATCTCTCCCACATGCTTCGGAATCGAGGCTGACCCCCTATATCCCACAGCTGGAGAACAATACACAGACACCACTTCAGTTTCAAAATATAACCTAACAAACATACACTATGGTCTCAAAATGTAACCATACAAACACACACTACAGTCTCAAAATGTAACCATACAAACACACAGACTAGTCTCAAAATGTAACCATACAAACACACAAGTCTCAAAATGTAACCATACAAACACACAAGTCTCAAAATGTAACCATACAAACACACAAGTCCCAAAATGTAACCATACAAACACACAAGTCCCAAAATGTAACCATACAAACACACAAGTCCCAAAATGTAACCATACAAACACACAGACTACAGTCTCAAAATGTATCCATACAAACACACAGACTACAGTCTCAAAATGTACACGATACATTTTGAGACTGATACCCATCCGTCATATAGTACACGATACCCATCCGTCATATAGTACCCATCCATCAGTACACATCCATCATGCAGCACACATTTGTCAGTACACATCCGTCAGTACACATCCGTCATACAGTACACATCCACCAGTGCACATCCACCAGTGCACATCCACCAGTGCACATCCGTCATACAGTACACATCCATTAGTACCCATCCGTCATACTGCACCCATCCATCATACAGTACACATCCATCATACTGCACCCATCCATCATACAGTACACATCCATCAGTACACATCCATCATACAAAACACATCCATCAGTACACATCCATCATACAAAACACATCCATCATGCAGAACACATGCAACATACAGTACCCATCCATCAGTACCCATCCATCATACAAAACACATCCATCATATAGAACACATCCAACATACAGTACACACCCATCAGTACCCATCCGTCATACAGAACACATCTGTCTTACAGAATACATCTGTCATACAGTACCAATCCATCAGCACACATCCATCATACAGAACACATCCATCATACAGTACCAATCCATCAGTACACATCCATCATACAGAACACATCCGTCATACTGTACCAATCCATCAGTACACATCCATCACACAGAACACACCCATCATACAGTACCAATCCATCAGTACACATCCATCATACAGTACACATCCATCAGTACACATCCATCATACAGTACACATCCATCAGTACACATCCATCATACAGTACACATCCATCAGTACACATCCACCATACAGTACACATCCGTCATACAGTACACATCCGTCATACAGTACACATCCGTCATACAGTACACATCCGTCATACAGTACACATCCGTCATACAGTACACCTCATCAGGTCTGATTCTCTCATTCTAACCTTAATGGTGACATTGCCCTTAGTGATCTTCCTCATATTGAATCCCACTGTAGGAATCATGTCCTCACTGAACTGCCCCGACTGGAGGGAGAGAGAATAGAGAGTTAGAGACACATGAATCATAACTCAGTGATGACGATGCGTTATTCTAACACAGGTCTACCAGTCAACCTCACTATGTCATAGGATCCTGTATTAATAAAACTAAACAAGGTTCCTGTACTCTACGCACGCCTAGACACTAGCAGTTTTTTTTGTCAGCTTCTTCAGTTGTTTGTCACTTTTAGCATTCAATTATACAGCAGTTACACAGGCCAGTAATATCCAGTTACATCAGGCCATTTAATGTTTTTTATTTAAACCCACCTGCAGAATGACTTCATGCCTCTCTTTAATGTCTACAACTAAACCAAAAATCTATAAAAGATACATTTTTATAAAACTCCCTTTTGTGGCCTGCAAATCAAGAAATCAGAGGGGAAAATAAATGTCTCACCCTCCAGTGAATTTCAAAATCTTGAAGCCGCCCTCAAGCCAGGTCAGTATTGCCCTTGTCCATTCTAGGGTGGCATAAAACAATCTGTTTCATGGTATCTTCATAATCCCCATGTGATGTTAATTGAGAGGGCCGAATGTTGAAGTGCGGTGTATATAATACAGAAACAGCTTTGGCTCATCACTATTACTCTGGACAGTGAAGTGTTCAAAGCTATTAATCTTGGCAGTAACTGTTTATTTGCTTGTAAAAACACTAACAATGATAGATTGAAATGCTCATTATAACATTAACAGTAACAAAAATAACATGAGGAAACTGGGCACGTTGAAGACAACAAATGAGTGGAAGATGCAAAACACTGTCTGCATCTGATAAATAGTACTTAAAGGGTTACATCATTGAGGCACAGAAAGAAATCAAGCAAAGTGTTTGCTCAGCATCTGGAGCAAAGTCAGCAAATGGGACAGCCTCTATTTTATCCCTACTATGTTGGTCTCCTTAGAGCACCCGCTTCAACATAACTGAAACTTTTGGGGTTTTTGACAGGGAAAAATAAAGGAAAATAGCAGCCAAACATTCTAGCAAACACTCTACCAAAGCAAATAACTCCAGTTTTGCATTCGCAAGGGACACTACACAAACTACTTTGGAAAGAAAATATTTTCAAAATACATAATCATTGTATTAACCTTACTTTGTGTTCACTTCACACTTAGGTTATATAGTATTTTCTCTAACAGGTAAACAGTGACTGGTCAGATAAATTGCTTCTGTATACTGTATGCAGTGTTAATGTCCTTCCAGAAGCCCCAATTCTAAATCAGCATGCAAACATAAAGCTTCCTTTAATATCAGAAGGCAAAAATGAAATCAGGAAAGTGCAGTACCAAAGACTCCATTAACAAAGACTCCATTTGAAGAGCGTGTGGGTTGACAAAGCCGTCATCTTGTACTGTCAGAAGGCTGCTACTGTACTCTCGGATAAACAACCTTTACAAGTGGAGAGCATCACGTGCAGCCATTTCCTCTGTGTCTTATTTAATGAACAACTTTTAGAAAGCCTCCGCTGCAGCTGTCCTTGGGCCGTCATTATCAAACAGGTTATTCCGCACCATCGCCTGATGAACGGGAGCCAGTTTTCTTGAGGCAAGGTTAAAGCAGTATACTAAGCACACATAGGATGTTGCTATAGCCTTTACAGCAGGAGGCCATATCTCTATTTGACATCAATATTACAATTCCTCCGTACAGGGTCTAGGAGCAAGCCCAGTGCCATTTCCTACGACACGCGACTATGTATTGCCCGGATTACTTTGAGGTGTTTCAGACAAGACTAATGCTCCAGGGTCGTAATGCCACCTGGAACTATATTTCAGCCAGACACACTAAAAATTTAATACAGAACAACTGTCAAGCAAAGACTCTAAGAGCCTGGTAGAGGGTTCATACACTGAATCTCAAGGGAGCCCAGTCAGTGTGTATTACACATAACAAAAAGCCTAATGATTAATTGGGACGAGTGGAACCAATGTCCTATGCTTAATCTCTTCTGTAGCCCACTTCTTAATGCAAAAGCTGATAAAATATTACATTTTACATTCGAGTCGTTCCGCAGATTCTTATCCAAAGCAATTTAGTGCTAAAAGTTCACATTCAGCCAATCAAAACAGTGGTTCTGACTGAGATCTTGAGATAGATTGGGTGGTAAATATTCCAAAGTGAACAGAAAAATAACAAAAATACAGAATTATGCATGTTTTTCTTTCTACCATTTTTTAAAGGCCAATCACTCCTTGACATATAAACTGAAAACAGGAAGCCTCTATGTAGAAGGTCAACGGCATTTGCTGAAGAAAATATATTTATTTGATTAGGGAGCAACACTCTAGCAACTTTGGAGGAAAGACCAGAAGCATTTGTAATGACAGAACATTTTGGTGTGATACAGATCAAATAATTGCTTTACTGTTTCAACTAGAAACACCCAAGTATCCCAATCAGTGCTTCAAGACAAGACTTTGTGGTAGGTGACATCATCTACCACAAAAAGCAAGTCCCTAATCCATGAATTAGATGTCATGAGTTGCTCTTGGTTGCCCCATCTCTGTATAATGTATGTATGTATCACTAAAGTGGCCATTATTACAAAAAAAAACTACATGGTAACTATTTTTAAATGTATCAACTTTTGAAATTAGTGCAAAAAATCAGAAAGTTATTTGTGACAGTATTTGTAAATATTGTTTATCAATATGTATTTATTTATTCCAAATACTACATTTAATTAGCTGTATTCATAGTTTTACAGCAGAAGTAGTTTATACTGATTGTCATTATTAGATGGTAGTTACTTCAGAAAATTAGATTTTATCCACCAAGATTAATAATAAAAAAATATTATTAAGTATCCCAGACTAAGATTATGGTTGTCAAGTGAAATGTATTACGAATGGCTATTGTCCTAAAGTAATTACAAAACCTCACAAATCTGAATCTGTCACACAAAACAGACTGTTAAAGTGGCAATTTGCACTTACAGCGCTTTTTATATTCTTGAGTTAATGATGTTCATCCATTGCTATGTATAAAGTAGTTAGTTTACCGTGGAATCCTGCGACAGCATAGCTACAGAACTGGACTTGGATGTCTGAGAAGTAGTGGGAGCTTGCTGCAATGCTTTCACAATAGAACACACAAATGAAACGTGTAGAACTCCTATGATTCCCTCTGTATTAAATGGAACAAAACGCAATTTTTGCATCTGTATCTGAATGTGTCATGACAAAACGTACGAAGAAAGCACCTTTAAATAAATACTTATTCTGTAAATGGTTACTCTGTAGTCACCCATAACCTCTGCCTATTGCTCAGAGAATGGCTGAATTAGCCGCTAGGCTTTCAGATGTGTGCTAAAAGCAGACAGTTAAAGGATATTTAACTGCCACTCACTGCTACTGCTCTGAGATGGATGAGACACCTACCATCCAGATGGGAGGATCTGACCGACAAGGCTGTGTCAGTGAGTCATCGTCCCTCCTAATCCCTGTAGAGCGCTCGGTAGAGAGCCAGGGACTGGGACGTGCCAACGGATCTCATATTCGCACCCCGACAAGACAACACAACCTCAGTTACTGCCACCTGTGCCAGATCAACAGCTACACCATTAGGATCAGTAACTTGGAATTGGACTGTGTGTGAAACCAGACTGATAACGGTCTGGGAAATCACCTGAGACTGGGAATAGGGCAGAGACTGGGCTAAGTTTGGGAATAGGGCAGAGACTGGGCTAAGGTTGGTGATAGGACAGAGACTGAGACCAGGGACTGAGTTGAAGTTGGGCATAGGGTAGGGACTGAGGACAGGGGATGAGGTTGGGGACAGGGTAGGGACTGAGGTTGGGGATAGGGTAGGGACTGAGGTTGGGGATAGGGTAGGGACTGAGGACAGGGGATGAGGTTGGGGATAAGGAAGGGACTGCGGACAGGGGACGAGGTTGGGGATAGGGTAGGGACTGAGGACAGGGGATAGGGTAGGGACTGAGGACAGGGGACGAGGTTGGGGATAGGGAAGGGACTGAGGACAGGGGATGAGGTTGGGGATAGGGTAGGGACTGAGAACAGGGATTAGGCTGAGTAAGATATGGGTCAGGGCAAGTTATGCTGGGGATGTGGCCAAAGAATGGGCTACGGCAAGACCTGGGGATGGGCTACGGCAGGGCCTGGGGAGGGACTACGGCAGGGTCTGGGGAGGGGCTACGGCAGGGTCTGGGGAGGGGCTACGGCAGGGCCTGGGGGCGGGCTACGGCAGGGCCTGGGGGCGGGCTACGGCAGGGCCTGGGGGCGGGCTACGGCAGGGCCTGGGGGCGGGGAATTGGGCTCAGTTGGAGCAGGCAGATTCAAGGAAGCAAGGTTCAGGTTTAATTTATGTGCTCTGTAAAGGTGTGAATGTATACACACATGCCCTCCTGCACAGTCTGGTTTTATGTGTAACTGCAGAGGGATAACTCTTCAACACTGGTAGCGGGATGAAAAAATACAGACTCACTCTCATGCTCAATTGTGTGTGTGTGCTCACACAATCACAAAAAATCCAGTATTCCATCAATATATACTAATAATGTCCTGATTGTACCACATATCATTTATAAACCTACACACATTGAAAACAAACAAAACCAGGCAGGCTATCATCACCATCCTACAAATCCTCTTCCTTCCAACAGGAGTCAAATGAGGACACGCTAACTGCCTTGTGACAGGAGTGATACATCCTAGCAATGACTATATGGAAGGGTTGCTGTTCTGGTTGTTGCCTAAAGGTAAGAAATGAGGTGTGGTGAGCGATACAATGAATACAGGCAGAGTTGAGGCAAAGGCTTCTTATTAAGGCTAACAGGTACAGCCCAACTACACGTTATCTACTGGCGGTATGTCAGAGAGAGACAATGTTGTAGGGCCTAGTGTAGACTGCAGTGTGTCACTAACACCAAAACTTCTGCTTCCCTTCCACCTAACACCACCACCACCACTACTACTACTACTACTACTACTACTACAGCCAATGTTAGCCTCTCTTTTCTGGTTCGTAGTCCTATGCCTTTCTACTTCCTTGTCATGCATCCATCTGAGCAGTTCCAGCATCCTAATCCAGGATCTTGGCTTGGACATTCCTGGACGGATTAAGCCAGAAAACGGAATTACATCGGTTGTGTAGCTGCATGTTGTACAATAAAATAATGTCAAGGATGTAATGCTCGTATTTCACAACAGCATAAATCAGGATGTCACGTCTAATGTCGTCATCATTACTAGCAAGCACACATGAACTAGCCAGCCAGTCTCCATCCCTAAAATAATCTAGGCCAAATTATATATCTTAATATCAGTCCTATTTAAATTACATATGGACATTATTCACTCCACACACATAACCCATTTGTTTCTATCAGTACTTAAAGGTCCAAATTACAAATAATTATGCGACACTGTAGCAATTAGAGGAGCGGCGTTTTAATCACGGGACCGCTACTTGCCGCGATCTGTTCCCGTGGTTAATCCGACCATACCCAGGCAAAGCATTTTAACCGTGAAATTACCGCTATCACGTTGACGAAGGTGGTCTTCCCCGAATACTGCAGACCGACTAGTGTCAACTCCATTTCCTCCTTCCAAAATAGCTGTTTGAACCAGTCCAACAGCTTGTTAAAAAGAGCTATCATCTTGAAAGCGCAGCTATGTGTATCTTGGTACTGCCTGGTAGCAAAATATCAGCTGACTGGATGTCTTCACCGCCGCGGCGCTCTGATGGGAGGATTGAAAAGATGTAGCTAGTTCCTCAAGAACCGCAATATCAACGATAGCAATGTTTTGGTTTTTAGCCTTTACAGAATGACAATCACGTTGAAGGCTGTTATTTTCTTGCGATCCGTGTTGCTTTGCGTCACGTCTTTCCCTTCCTCGTTGGGTGGGGTTTTAGATCCATGCACAGCTGATCCTCGAAACAATGCGTTAAGAGGTGCGCTTTGTAAGGTGGCACGAGGAGTACTGTTTTCGCTCGCGAAAGAGCGCCCTCTGATGGTCTTCAGCATGAGTACTCAAAACTTGAAATGGCAGATTCGTTAACACAATTGTCATAGGCATGTATAATATCATGTTCAATATGAATCAGGTAAGGATTAAAATTATTCAATTAAAAATGTATTATATTTTCCAAATTATATTTTTAAACAAATATTCGTGCTATTTTACACGAATCTGTTGTTGTCGGAATCAAAACGTAAAATATGTCAAAAAAGGAAGTCACATCGACAAAATAATCAACAAGCAGGTGTAGTAATGAAAACGTTGCTTTGTTAACACAAGCTAGATATGAACAAGAAAGAGTAGAGCTGTAAAACTAATTATGGTGAATATTTGAATTATGGTGAGTAGCTACAGTATGATCACTGTTTGGCATATCACATTTACGTCATCTTATGAAATCGACCTGATTGTACAGTACAAGCCAGCTAGCCAGCTATTGTGGCTAACGTTAAATATCGCCAGGTATTTATACTTTAACCAAATATTTTGATACAACGTTAGCCACTAAGCTATATAGAAGCTAGATAGTTAACTTTGTTATTGTTTGCCCCCACTGCTGTAATGCTGGCACTGGCACTGTCAGTACATGAAATATACAAATATGAAAGTTAGATTCGCAGCTAGAAATGGTTAGATTCATATCGGGATTACTGCTAGTGTGTACGGTACAGTACCGTTCTCTGCCCTGTGCTGCTATCCAGCGTTTTTATCTGTCAATAATTTTTTATGTTGTCACATGCCAAAAACAACCGCTAAGTTACTGTTTATAGTTCAGAGCAGTTTGCTCACAGTTCACTTGCCGTTGAAAAATCGTGTTGACGTTGACATGTTGTCTGTTTTGACCACAGTCCAAGGCCAAATTCAGCCATTTAGTCTGGTTTGTTTGTCAGTTCTGTCTGGTGCTTTGGAAGTAATGTCTTTAAAACCTCTTCAATTTCAAACAGGGGAGACAAAATGTATGACTCAGCCTCTACCCGAAGGGAAGCACTGTCACCCAAATGAACTGTTGACTGGAATCGGTTGGACTAAATATTGGTTGCTATGGGCACCACACTGAGTGAGCCTTGCATCTATGACAAGCTGTCAGAGAGCATCAATATTCTCCGCCAGTCAGGATATCGCTATGGCATGTCAGAGAAGGAGATTGAGAAGTTTATCAAACAAGTCTTGGAGACCAATGAGCCCCGAATAGACCCACCACAATTTCCCTTCCTTCGAGCCACCATCAAGGTAAGCTGCGCACTCTTGATGGGGCCACAGATACATAAGGCAATGACACTTTCAATGTCTACTATCTAATCATATGGCAATCAACATCTCATCAAAATTACATTGCAGGGATCGACATAAAAATCTGAATGACACTTTATGCTCTTTAGGCAATGAAGGTCTTTGTTTTGGTCAGATTATGATTACTGGCCCACAAAATAAAGTAGCTAATAGCGATTCACCTACACAGGGAAGGAACCATAAAGACCAGAGGTGCACTAAAATTACACAGAATATGTTACAAAACACTTTTTCTGTGGCAACAGAAACCATTTCATCCTAAGGGAAATGGATTGCTTTTAGAACCAAAAATAATGTGTCAAATTCAACTAGGTCCATCCACATTTTCCCCATTGCGTCTGTTTGTTTTTCAAACAGTGAACGGTTTCCATTGCCAGATGTAATAAATGTAGCCCAGGCTACTGGATTCTTGCATGTTGGTTGAAAATCTTCTGCACAAAGGGGCAACCTCAGAGCACACTCAACTTGGTGATTGACAGTTGCCCCGGGCAATGAGGCGACCCTTATGTTCAATCCTTGCGTAAATGAGCCATCCTGTGGCCTGCCTCTCCTCTCCCGGCTGTAGTTTCTGGTTGCGGTAGGCTTTCTGTTGGCGGTGGTGCTGGCTTTTACCTATCCCCAGACCCGGCCGCCGCAGGATGTGACCTACACAGGGGGACACAACTGGTCATCCCCACTCAGCCATGTCAGACTGCTGGCTCTACCCATCGCCAAGAAGTACAACCTGCAAGGTACAGGAACACAGGCGACGCGGTTCCACACTAACCCTACTGGATTGGGGTAGGCTATGGGTCTTTGTTCACGGGCGCTGTTTGTAACAACGGCTTTCCTACTGACTCCCCCTCAGGGTTCCATGAGTGGTGGAGTGCCGGGGCTCTGAGACAGGGCCTGGTCAACTGTTCTGGCTGTGGTGAGGTTTCCTCTGTGCTGGAGGTCCCTGTGACCCTCCGAACATCTTCAGCCCTGTGTAGGGGACCACAGCCTGTTCTGCTCAAGGTATGGCTGGCTGTAGGAAACGGGAGCCACACTAATGTCAGTCTGGACTTAAAACAACAGTGGCCCTGAAAGTGGGTGTCCCGTTGGCTCCCTGTTTACGGTTCCATCACAGCATGAACTTTATTTCATTCAGCTACCGTCACCAGTTAGTGTTGTGCGTGTGGCTGTTCGTGACGTCTGTCCTCTTGGTAGGGTGGAGAGTCTCTACAGAGGCAGCAGTTGGAGGAGCTCTACTCGGCCCAGTCCAGTTCTATGAGTATACTGCTGGAGGATGATTACCTCCTGTCACAGGACCAGGGCTTTCCACAAGGCCCCGCCAACTTCACCCTCCTCTGGTAAAAGCACAGACAGATGTACACGTGCCAACGGTGACACAAAACCATACCCATAAGACCATGAGTTCATCAGTTAGAAAATGAAAACCCTGTTGTTGTTTTTTTCATCGGACTCGGGTTTTCTCCTCTGTTCCGTCTTCAGGAGGTTTCCGTCTGGGGCCAGAGAGAAAGCGATGAGATGGCTTTTCCCCAAGGCTGAGCTTTGCCCCCTGCTGGACACTGCTGGGACAACACTGCAACGTTGTCTGGTTACTCACAGTGCCCACTCTCAAAGCAGAGTGAGTCTGTCCTCCAACCCAGCCAACATGGACACGCATTTGTGTTTGTTGCTGTGGTGATTCAGAAGTGTGTGTGTGTGTGTGTGTGTGTGTGTGTGTGTGTTACAGGGTGTGCGAGTCATGGGTTGGTTGGTGGTAGGAGAGGGGCTCCCCTCAGTTCGAATTCTCCCTGTCCACCACTGTCAGAAACACTGTAGCTCCTTTAACCTCTGGCTTGGACCGGGAGATATGGGTGAGAATGCACACAAACATACACACACCTCCTTGCTTGTATGCTAGTACACTGTGTAGTAGGTTGTGATCATTATTAGTTGGTTATTTTAATTAGTTGTGTGATAAACTGTAACAAAAGTCTGATTTAGACCTATAAACAATTGTATTTAGTTGGAATCCATCTTGACTTTTGTTCTTTGATCTTGCAAGTGTACGCTGACCCACGCTACTGGCAGATGGAGCTGTTCCCGGGCAGGGACCAGAACATTGTTTGTGACAGCTCTGCCTTCTGAGGGAGGACTGTTATGAGAGAACGGGAGGAACAGGGATAAAGTGAAGGGGAGGAGGATGGAGGGCTTTGACTTGCCATCCAGAACTCTGAAAAACCATCTCTACTCCAGATGTCCTACTGGAAGAGAATATAGCACTTCCTATATAGTGAGGATATGATGTGACCTTTAAGCTAAAGAGCACCAACCACCCCACCACACCCAGCCCTTGTCCCTACCATCTCCTAGCCAAATACCAAACTCAATTCCTAACTCCTACCTGTGCCTCATCATTCATAGCCTTTTCAGATCTGCAACAATTGAAAGCAGGGAGGGACCGCTCTCTGACTGGGAAATTTGTGTCTGTTGTATAGTCTGGAAAAAAGTTTCTTAAACTCAGAATCAAAAAGTTTGTAAGAAAGCCCAAAGAGGATACACTGAGAGAGTGACGGATCAATTTTTTTGTGAAAAGGCCTTTGTTCAATTAGAATGTTCAAGATTGTTTTGGTGATGTTTTTAATTTGTGATAAAATTGCACAGCCGCAACAGAAACAATGGGACAGTTTTGTGACACCACCCTACCATCAGTACTCCAAACCTGTTTGGACTGGTCTACATCACCAACAGGTTTAACACGTTGCTGCTAATATAACAATGACAGTTGAGTATAAGGATGTATGAAATTGATTTGTGAATTGTACGTGTTGGATGTTCCTCATCCTGAATGTAGCCTATTTTCCTGTATAGTCCATTTTTCAGTTTAGCACCCAATAGCAAAAAATCAATGGAGGTGATAGTGGCCAAATCACCTGAAATCATCTCCATATTTTGTTTTAAAAAAACAAACAAGTATATATCCATTAAAAAAATGTGCACTCACACACATTATTTCCATTGATTTTGAGCTAACAATTACTAGAGGTGAGATTGTGATGGCTGTTTAAAGAAAAAAAAAACATGGATTTAAGTTTCTCTTGGCCCATAGATTACTTTCAGGGTGGGAAACCATCAAACATCAAGGTCTGATATTTTCCCTTAACATGAATTCAATTTTCTAACTGACAGTGAAGACAGCGTATTTAAAGGCATACTTAGGGCAAAAAAAAGAAAAACTGCACATCTGATCAAAGCACATTCATACTAACTGATCCAATGGATCAATAAGATATTAGGCTACAGAAGTGCCATTACTTTCAGAGATCCACAGCTTCCGTCCAAAACATTATCCTGTGAAAATGAAGTATAGAAATCCTGAAGGAGAATCAGCCCCTAGTCTTGAGACTACAGACAGTAGGAACTGATGAGTGTTACCTGTTCACCGTTGTCGTTGATGAAACACCAAAAGCACACCAGTCATTAGTTTTTAAAAGCATTCAACTGTTTTTCATTTCCCAGGTCGGCTTTTAATATAAATACATATATAAGTTGATGGTGAAACCTTGTGCCATAACTTCCACAAGACTTAAATGCTTGATAAGGCACTGTGTACTGTTGTTGGTTTGCTTTATCCCTGTGGTCCAGTGCCCTGTGTAAGCACGTTTAAAATAATTGGCCAGAACTTGGTGATGTCACAGTGTTTGACCTGTCACATTATTCATGTTTAAAATGTGGGTCCTGTTCGATTGCTCAACATAGTCAAGTAATTTATGTAGTCTTTAACAGCTCAGAATTTACCATGTTACACACTTGAGTTTAAGCCTTGTTGGTAAACTCTACATTTATCTGTTTTATGACTTCAGTGGGTTTTAAATGCCTCAATCACGATGTGTTTATGTATATTTGAGGGGAATTTCATTTGTCAGAGCTGTTTTTTCCTGTAATTATTTATTCTTTAAAGTGTATATGATGGCCATATACTGGACTCTAAGCTATTAACAGTGGTTATTGTGTTCATCTCGTCATGACTGGGATTGTATAGACCTGCACTACTGCCATATTTAATTTGCATACTTTAAATGCCACTGTTTTTTGGTACTAGTACACATCCATTTCTCTCTTTCGCATGAATTGTGAGGATAGTGACAAAATAGCTCTTAGGAGTCTGTTCCATGGGTAGCCATTAATTAGAATCCATGCAGGAAATGGCTTTCGGCTTCTACATCTCCCCTCTGAAGCCCTGTTGAATGGTTCAAATATCATTATTATTACATCACCTTTGCTCATTAAAATAAAGTTGTTCAAGGCAGCTTATTTACACCAACAAACATCATGTCCTCACTGAGACACATTTGGCTTGAGTTCAAGCTTGCCTTTTTTTGTAAAGCCTTACTACAGAATATGTCATTGCATATTCTCCCTGTTAGGTTACTTTGTTTTTCTTTTACTGTTAACATCTTTGAGGCTTTTTAATTGGTATCCTTTCAATCAGGCTGCAGTGGGTTCATTTTGATGAGTACAATTCATGGCACTTGTTATTTACGTGATTGCTTTGGTGAAAGTAACTTGTTCAAGGTCTGCATTCAATCTAAAGCGGCGCTGCGGCTCTTTAATGCAATTCCTGATCCAGCCAACATCTGCAGCATTTACTGTGAATGGAACTCTGCAAATATTGGCTTTAAAATACAATATTGGATTGAATCCACACCTAAATTGCCATTGAACAAAAGCTTTGTATGATCAAATTGCAATGTGAATCATGATTTAACACTTGTTCTGGTTCTGTGAGCCTGGTAGGTATCATGGATATTAACACCATGGACTATTGTATTTTCTGATAACCCTTTAAATTGAGATGTTATAAAAATGTGCAATACCTTCCTTATTTTTTCTTAAAATCAGAGTGCATTGTTATGTCAAAAAGGCCTACTTTGATTTCATGGACACCTGTCAATTGCCAAATGTTTGGATAAAGTATATAAATGTTTTTAAGTTTCAGGTTTTTAATAGCTGTATGCACAGGATACACAAGGCAAACCACACCAATTATTACTTTTTGTAATCAGAAAACAGAAAGCAAGTTTCTGTTTGACAATGCTAAAGAAATTCAAATGAGGTGGATAGCTGATGACAGTACCAATACTAACATTGTACAGTATTTACATAGATATTAACACAGTGTATGTGTGTTTGTTCATATTTATGGGGTAGTAATTTCATGTGTGTCCAGTTCAGGAGAGTCAGTGTGAAGTATTTAGCAGTCTGAATGTGAAGGAACTGGATTTTGACCCTTTTAAGATTAATTCCAAATAGTCAATTAATGTAACCAATGAATTTAATATATAAAGAGAGTATTACAATTACAGTACAAGTAAAAAAAATAGAAAGTTCCCCCGGAGATTGAAGATGCAGACAGGAGGAAAGGTAAATGCAAAAGAGCTTCTTCAAACCCTCGCTCTGGTTATATCCTAAAACTCAAGTAGTGGGGGTTGGTTAACTGACCTAAGGAAAACAAAAACAGTCCTGTAGAATAGATCCTTTATCAATCCTTGGGTCTCTTCCTATGACACAGGGGTGTTATCTCAAGGATCATGCAAGCTAGGCAATTAAAAGCAACCCTTTTGTCTCTGCATTCCCTCCTAACAGAAACATCTGTTAACCATAAACATTCCAATGACTGCCTACTAGAATAGAAATTAAGTACATAGGTACATGTCTATAATAAATAATGAAGAATCATCTAATGTGTAAATAGACATAGAATTGACATTTTTCAGTTCCTTCAAATGCTTGCAGATAGCAACAGTCTCCAAGCATATGAGAACCGATGCTTCAGTACAGACCCCATCGGACAGACGGTAGGCGAATGAACAGTGGCTGGATGGGATGTGAAGCGTCCTTGGAAAAAGCTGCCGGCTTTCCTCAGGCATTGTTCTGGACTGATGTCCTGGCAGAGTGGGACCACAGCCCCAGTGATGTGTTAGGCAGACTTCGCCACATGCTGGAGGGCCTCGTGATAGTGTGAAAAGCAGTTCTTGTTGCCAGTTGTGATGCAGCAGAATGTTATTCTACTTATAACAGAGCAATGCTATTTGGAGACAACTCAGGGTAGCATGTCATATTTCTTCATGTGATTCCCAAACCAAACCGTTGTTTACTTGGAGAACTCTTCAGGGTGACTTTTTCAGAGAGTGAATTAGTCTGTTAACTTTGGGACACATGACTTGAATTCATGTTCTACTTAAATAATGAAACATGCATGAAATTCAAGTATTTTTTAGGTGAAATAAACCTCAGCAAAAACATTTTTGATTTAGGAAGGATTTAATCTTTAAATGTTTTTTAAACAGACATACAAATATTTTGGAACATGTGAACATTATTTTGTTGCTAAATAACAATGATAAAAAAACATGGTACCTTAGGGGATTCCAGTTGCCTAATGGAGGCTGCATTTTAAAAACATTAGGCCCAAAAATAACAATTTTGGCAATCTAAAATTGGAGACGTCATACACTGCAAGAAAAATGCTAACTAAAAAAACTAAGAAAAAATGCTTGAATCAAGACAAAAAAATCTGCCAGTGGGGTGAGAAAATGTTGCTTGTAACAAGACAGAAAATTCTGAAAAAAAGTCTAATTCAGGCACAGCTTTATTCTTAGAATAAGACAAGATTTTTAAAGTGTCAAAAAGAATGTCAGGCTTGTATTCATTTGTCATGTGTCTGAATTAGACTATGTGGCTTGTTTTCAGAATTGTCTGTTTTGTTACAACATATTCTCAGCCACATTGGTGTCATCTCCTCATTCCAAGTTTTTTTTAACTTACTTTTGAGGAAGCATATTTTGCAGTGTCGACCATGCTAAATGTGATTGATCGCTGTGTTCTGCTTTTCCCTAGGACTTTTCAGGCCTAGTATTGTTTGGTGAATTGTGTTTTTTGTTGAACAGTATCACATGACACACTGTGTCACAATTCTGTGGCTGAACACAGTCTGTTTTAGTTTTCCTGGAAATTAACATACAGAAATACCCTGGTATTGTGGACAGTTATCCCTCGGTTATTGTTTTGTTTTAAAATACATAAAGGTTTTTTAAAATAAAACACCTTATTATTCCTCTCGCACATCTCACATCACATAGAGGCTCCGGCTCATGTACATTAGTAGAATAATTAAGTTGATGAATGAAATTAACAGGACAGTCTCAAGGTGTGGCTTTTGTCGTGTCGGGCAGTCTAATCACCGTTGTGCACTCTTGACAGCATGGCATTGATGGTCCTTGACCTTAGTGGTTGTCAGCTGTATGAACCTTGAGAGATTTATGTCTCCATTGATGTGAATTAGGACGTGTTCCTTCTGCATCCTAAAGACAACAATCATCTGCTTTATTTTGTTTTGTGAGAGGTTGTTTTCCGTTCACCTGGTAGTCCACCCTATGCTTTGTTGCTTATCAGCTGTGCAATTAGACAGAACCTACATTTGAAAACGTTTACTACATATTTTAAAACATGTTATTATTTGTAACATCCTTTATACGTCTAAGTATATTCACACATATGCATCAAGCCTAGTTTATGATGTCTCCATAACAAAACTGACCTCTGTATGGTGACTTCAATGAGTCAACATTCATACCATTCAGGTTCCCGGGTGCTTCTGTGGTGCCTGATGCATGGCGGTCTGCTGGAGGTGAGTATCCCAGTTTGCGCTGCAACTTGTCAAGCGGAGGGAGCGATGGGATAGAAAATGGGGGATAGGGAGAGGAAATATAAGCAGGGCTGGCGAATTTATGGATTTATTTTTAGTTGTAGATCTAATATCGGTAAAGAGAAAACGCGTTGTTAGGAATCGATTATTGTTGTTACCGACGAGAGTAACCCCGTTGCTTTGCAAATGTCTGATTCGAGCCCAAACGTGTTGTAGCTTCTAAATGAGGCCTCGTTGTATTGCCACTGCCGCGCGCTTTAGTTCATGAGATAGTTAGCCAGTTAGCCACCTTCACCTTTCAAAAGACTTTACAGACATACTTCGTCAGAGTTATCGCGCTAGTTAACGTATGGGTCTATTGTTGTTAGTATCTAATTAAGTTGTAACAGCACTTAGAATAAGAAATATGCTTATTGAGGCTACCGAGTTAACCTTTTTCATAGCATCAGCAATAGCTAGGCAGTTGTTAGCTAACTTTGCCGTTCAGTGTAATGGCGTTGTTAGCATGTTTGCTAGCTAACGAGTTACCTAGCTGTCAGTGTCACCGCACCCTCAAGTTTGTGAACCAGTTATTATTCCACTTGCCTTTTGAGTAACTAGTTAATGTGATAACCTTTATTGCACAATGCTGTACCTTGAATACAAACTATATTTCGAAATATTATCACGGAACCAACCTACATAGAACAATTGAATTTACTTTCAAAAATTACGGAAGCAGCCGCCTATAGCTTCAGCGACATTCGCACCCTCCCACTGAAATTACCACAAGTGGAGACCCTCAACGGTGTCCCGGTCACAACCCTTTGGAAATACACACAATGATCGTATACTGCTTTTACCATGAACCTTTTATTACCAACTTGACCTGAAGTTGATAGCCATGCCCTTTGACAGTAAACCATGGTCTTCACGAACTGTAGTTTCACATGTAAATGGCATTACATTGCTGGTTTACTGTATTCATTGGAAACTTGTCCCATGAATCTCTGTTGTATTTGCAGTTGTGACTAGAATGTAATGGTTCTGGGTTTCATTCCTTAGTTTAAATGTGAAAGAAGCGTGAACATGTTCACACATTACTGTTAGTCACCCGGGATAAGAGTCAGCTAAATTACAAATGTAGTTGGTTTCGAACCCGGAACCTCTGCTTCACAAACACTGTCCTGAGTCTGTGTCTGAGTATGAGTCGGGCATGTCCATGTGCCACACATACAGGCAGGGTTGGGTAGGTTACTTTTTAAATGTAATCCGTTACATTTCAAGTTACCTGTCCACATTTGTAATCAGTAACGTAACTTTTTAATTACTCAAACTCAGTAACATAATCTGATTACTTTGAATTACTTTTAGATTACTGTAATATTAAGAGGCATTGGAAAACAAATAGGAATAGCCTATTAACCAACTGAACACCTTTTGCGGGATCAATCAATGTTAGAGTTTACATTGCTGGCCAAAAACGGAATTCGCATTTTACCTTATGGGTTGTGAAGACTACAGTGCCTTTGGAAATGGGTTTCTAAACCATTGCTTTTTATTCAATATGATTGGGCTACATCTCTGCATTGCACGCTAAAGGTCTGTCAGATATTCAGTCATTCCAATTAATCCAATAAACCTCGATCTTCCAGAATCTGACTTTTTATCTGAACATAACCCAAAATCTAATGATGCTTAAGCGTTTTATTCATGTTTTTAATTGCTTCAAAACATTGTTGAAAAATAAATGGCAATTACTCGAATAGGTTGACATAGTGGTATATAAAAATTAAGATATCCGTAGCTTTTCGCGCATAAAATAATTCTGCAGTAGTCTGATAAATTGCTCCACAACCAACATTGTCAAAATGTTGCAGAAACCCCCGGCACGCGAATGCACGTTTGCAATCGTGAACACCCGCAGAGAAATTAGATTTACCCGCAATTATTGTGGCCACCAGTGATGGATTTTCAAAACGCAAATGAAAGAATTAAACTGTGATTATAAACCTGCACTCTTAGCTTAAAGTAAATGACGGCAGCAGCCAATGATAACCAATGAACACAATTTTCAGAGATGCTAAGCAAGCAGAATCACATGGCCTACCTGTAGGCACGGAGTTGATGTGGCCGCGTCAAATGCAAATAATCATCCTTTGTCAGAGTGCTTCCCAACACATCTTTTCTCCTCTAATGTCGTGGTAAATTCCATATAACGTTATATCTTGAAGGCAGCGCCATGTTACAGCTATCTAACAAATAGTTGCCTAATCTATTAAACAATTCCTGTAAAAGTTCTTCGGCAACTCGTCCTGGCTGTGTTGTTCGGTGCATTTGACAAATAAACCTTGAAACTTGAAAAAGATATAACACCAGGTAGGCCTATTGCCTATCATTGTTCTGAGAATTATGCGTCGAGTAGATAACTAAATAACATTTTATATGACTCGGCTAATATTATCGAAGATATACAGGTGCTGGTCATATAATTAGAATATCATCAAAAAGTTGATTCATTTCAGTAATTCCATTCAAAAAGTGAAACTTGTATAATGTATTCATGTATTCATTCCACACAGACTGATATATTTCAAGTGTTTATTCCTTTTAATTTTGATGATTATAACTGACAACTAATGAAAACCCCAAATTCAGTATCTCAGAAAATTAGAATTGAATAATTAGAATATTGTGAACAGGTTCAATATTGAAGA
>JACXGI010005585.1:0-46251 GCA_016801175.1 Esox masquinongy | reverse complement strand
ATTTGGTGATTGGTGACAGGTGTGTGATTTGGTGTGCACTGAGACTCAGGGGCGCGGGCGCCCTCTGCTGCGCGCTCGCGGAGGCGGGGACGTGTTCCTAACGTTGTTCTCCTCTGTTCAGAGATCCTCCACTCCTGACTACCATCTTGTCTGCCAGCCTGCAGACAAGATGGTATGGATGGCTGGATCGGCGATATCTTTCTAGAGTTGTACACAATCTACCACAACCCTAGACTCCTTGTAGGTGGCTGGAAATAACGGTTTTACATTTTCATCCATTCACACTTTTTTCGTAACTTTCTAAAACAGTAACTAGTTTGCTGCATTCAAGATTGAAATGAAGATGTACCGAAGTGATTGTGCAATGTCTAAAAAACAGTTAAACATTTGATTGTTTGGTTAGGACTCCCATTTTTATATGGTAATAAAAATGTTTCTTGTTAGCCAGAGAGTAAGGATCACATGGTTTAGTCTGACATTCAACTTTTAACTTTTATTGGTTTTAACTTCAGCTAACAACTTGCGTCATTGTGAATTTCACCGCTTGGGGAAAGAGCACCGCAATCAAGACAGCAGTCAAAATGTCATATAACTAATAAGATTAGTAGTAAAACAGTAAAAGTAGGCTACTCTGATCATAGACAACACATATTTATAGAAGATTGACTTAAATTAACTTGTTATTAATAGAGGTCATGTTATTTGCAACAAACATTGTTTTTGAAGAGATTGTATAGCCTAATCTTAGTAGACGTGTAATATTAATTATTTTGCATACATTATAGACTACACCTACTGAACAATACAAAATATTCCTTGAAGCGTTGTTTACGTGTTATTTCTCAAGTATCCCAGTTTTGATGAGCACCATTCCTTAGAAATAATTGGAGAAAGATCATGAGAGAGCTGCCTGACTGATAGAAAAGCCTGGCCCAGATGAAGGTTGTTAAAAAATATTTCACTGTTTACCAATTTGAATTATTATTATTTTTGTTATTTAAAAGATACTCTTATCCAGAGCAACTTAGTTAGACAGAATATTTGACTTCATTCTATAATGCTTATTTTACTGTCAATACAGAGCAAGCTGTCCTTTGTGTAAAAGGGAGAGGTGTCTACCTGGAGTGTGGTTTTGCAGGGAGCTATCTCAGGATCTCCAGACATCCTAAACCTAAGACAACCTCTGAATTGCTGGGAGATGCCCACTGACCTGAAGAAAAAGTTGTGTGGATGAGGAGATTTTGGGGCTTTTCATTATTATCATGTTGGCTTTGGGGTGGTCTGCAGAATCCCACAAGCAGGAGCAACATATAGCATACTGAAACAGTGTTGTTTGGCAGCATTGAGCCCTGGGACAAAGGGAACTGAGTCGGTATCCAAAGCTGTTGTGTCTCTCTAGGGGACCCCAGATGTCTCACAATTTTGTTGTAGCCGTGAACTAGCTCACTTGAATCAAGTAGGCACAGGTTTAATAGTTAATAGGTAAGTTAGTTAATTTAGGTTTGCTCGCCATGGAATCTAATACATAGAATGGCTGCGGGTCTGAGAACCCGTGCTCTATGGCAGGTCTGCCCAATCCTTATCCTGAAGAGCTACTGACCAGTTGGTTCTATCTCCAACACAATTTAGCATACCTGATGAAAGCTCAATCAGGTTTGTCACAACAGGGGTTGGGAGAGATGTCATAGATGCATAGCATAGATGTCTAAGAAGAGGGTAGTAAAACCAGAAAAGGAACCAGGCAAGCCCAGTTCAGCCGGCCCGCAATTAAAATGAATAAACATTGTTGCCCTCACTGGATTCAAACTTGGGTCTCCCACATAAGAGGCACTGTCTTTAACCACTATGCCACGGCACTGCTCATTTAGCCAGTGGCTAGACACCATTAAGCACTGTGTTAAACTGACTAACGTTTCTTAATAAGTTTACCTCCACCAGAAATAGCGTCTATGAACTGTATGGCTTTTGCGACTGGCCATTTTAACAGCTTATTAGCCAGTAATAGGCTTATTAGTATCTACTAACTTACTAGGAATAGTCATAAGAATTGAGCAATTGCTAGCGAGACCGAAGATGAACTTTTCCCTGCCAAAGCTATTTCATTTCATGGCACAAAAACATTTGTTTTTCTTTCATTCATGAATGACATTGATACAATAACTATAGGCAAGGCAAGGCAGCTTTATTTGTATAGCACATTTCAACAACAGGGCAATTCAAAGTGCTTCACACAAAATCAGTTAAAAAACAGATAATAAAAATAAAAACATTAAGACACATAAAACACAAGCATAAAAGTTACAGTGCAGCATAAGAAATTAAACATTAAAGAAATTAAAAGAAATTTAAATTTACGGAGCCGGTCTTCCTTACACAACGTTACGGAGCCGGTCTTCCTTACACAACCTCAATCTCATCTCACTCAATCTCACTGTAATGTTGGTTACAAGCTGATATATACATTGAAGGGTGTGTCTACCTAGCAAAGATCAGGTTTCCAAGACAGTAACCCCCATGCCAACTGGTCAATGTAAACATTCCTGTGGTTTTTCTTAAATCAGCATCTCTACATGTATGGCAGCCATTCCATTCCAGTGTCTGTTAAATTCCAACACAGGCACACCTCATTTTACTTAATGAGGTAATGATTAGGTGATTATCTGAACCAAATCAAATGTAACAAGGAAAAGCATAATAACCACTGCTGTGGTCATCACTATCCTCTTGCAATAGGACCAGCTGGATGGCAAAACAGTGCAAGTAGTACCTCAAAGGTAATTTGAATAAAAATATAACTATTCAACATGACAAAAGAGTTGAAAAAAAAAGCTTTCAGTGAGGAAAAGAAGGGTTCAATTCCGGCTTTACTGGCAGAGGGATACAGTGAGTGTCAGGTTGCTTCCATCCTGAAAATTTCAAAGACGGCGGTTCATAAGAACAAGGTCAAGCAACAGATATTGGGGACAACAAAGCTACAGACTGGCAGAGGGCGAAAATGACTGCCCACTGACCGAGATGACGTCAACTCATTCGAATGTCACTCAACAACCGTAGGATTACATCAAGTGACCTACAAAAGAATGGCAAACAGCAGTTTGGGTGAAGTGCACGGCAAGGACGGTTCGAAACAGGCTCCTAGGGGCAGGGCTGAAGTCGTGCAAAGCTAAAAAAAAACCTTCATCATTGAGAAGCAAAGAAGAGCCAGGCTGAAGTTTGCAAAAGGCCAAAAGGATTGGACTGTAGAGGAATGGAGTTAGGTCATCTTCTCTGACGAGTCAAATTTTCAGCTATGCCCAACACCTGGTCATCTAATGGTAGGACGGAGACCTGGAGAGGCCTACAAGCCACAGTGTCTCGCACCCCCTATGAAATTTGGTAGAGGATCGGTGATGATCTGGGGATGCTTCAGCAAGGTTGGAATCGGGCAGATTTGTCTTTGTGAAAGACGCATAAATCAAGCCAAGTACAAGGTTATCCTGGAAGAACCCCTGCTTCCTTCTGCTCTGACAATGTTCCCCAACTCTGAGAATTGGTTTTTCCAGCAGGAAAATGCTCCATGCCACATAGCCAGGTAAATCAAGGAGTGGATAGAGGACCACCAGATCAAGACCCTGTCATGGCCAGCCCAATCTCCAGACCTGAACCCCATTGAAAACCTCTGGAATTTAATCAAGAGGAAGATGGATGGTCACAAGCCATCAAACAAAGCCGAGCTACTTGAATTTTTGTGCCAGGAGTGGCATAAAGTCACCCAAAAGCAATGTGACAGACTGGTGGGTGCATGCCAAGACGCATAAAAGCTGTGATTAAAAATCAGGGTTATTCCACCAAATATTGATTTCTGAACTCTTCCTAAGTTAAAACATTAGTATTTTGTTGTTGAAAAATTAATATGAATTTGTATTCTTTGCATTATTTGAGGTCTGAAAACAATGCATCTTTTTCTGGTTATTTTGACCCGTTGTTATTTTCTACAAATAAATACTCTAAATGACAATATTTTATTTGGAATTTGGGAGTAATGTTGTCAGTAGTTTATAGAATAAAACAAAACTGTTCATTTTACTCAAACACATACCTATGTATAGTACAACCAGAAAAACTGATAATTTTGCAGTGGTCTCTTAATTTTTTCCAGAGCTGTATTTAAATGTGTGAATGCCAGTTTCTTTGTTTTCATTGTTTTAGCCAAGGTGAGGTGATCCTATTATAGATGCAGTGGGGAATTTGGAATCAGCCTGTCTGGGTGGGAAAAATAGGGAAGCTTGACTTGGTTCTTGGAGTCTATCTATAACAGAAGCTCCTAGCATACCTTCGTGCTATAGTGTACTTATGTTATACTTAGTAGACTGTTAGACTAGTTGGGAGGACATTGAATCCTGTTGGTGTGTAACTATGTTTTGTATTGTAACTTTATTACTTGATTGGAATAAATTGTATTACTTTGGAATATACAGTACATCTGCAGATTTCGATGGGGTTTTATTTAGCGATTTTGCTGCCATCTTCACTTAGCTAGCTACTGTTGTACTGAAGGCATTATTCTCGTGAGCACATGTATAAGCCCCCCAAGCAATGCATTTGACAGGGTTAACGTGTTTTGAAGCATTAGCCCAAGCAATTGAATTTGATTGGGTTAACATGTTTTGAGACGTTACTGAAAAAAATTTCCCACCCCTTTGCAACAAAAATCCTATAGGTATTCCCCAGGCCTAGCTACATTCTAGGCCTGGTTGAAGAGGCTACCTTAATATTAACTGTTTGCTATCACTTGCATATTGAGGGAGGCGCTATTTCACAAAAACAGTAAAGTGTCTGTTACGATGAACTATCGAGTGGTCCGGAACACTCGTTAATTAACGAGCGATGTTACGTGCCATTTAATAAATAATGATGCTTTCGGGAAAAGCACTGTTAAGATAACAAGGCACTTACGTGCATCTTACGATCATCTTGGTGCTTTGGGAAACCGGGCCCAGGACAAAATCCCATTTAAAATAATTGGAATTGTAATAATTTAGCAGATGCTCTTGTCGTCTTAGTTCATTCATCTTAAGATATCTAGGTGTACCAACCACACAACCCAGTAATAGTAAATACTCTTTACTCAATGATGTAGTTTTCAGCAAAGTCAGTACTAAAAGGTAGAAAAAAAATCTTGTATATGCAAAACAGAATAAAAACATCATAATGCATTAAACACCTCAGGCTTTAATGCTACTAACATATTTGTGAAATAAATAAAGCGTTATAACTTATTTTAGTGGCTTTCCAGACATTTATAATGCATGCACATAATTTTTACATAGAAATACCCATGATTACATTATTCTATTCATTTTACAGTATTAATATATCCATCTATCCATCATCATAGCATTCCATTTTCTTCTCCATTTGTATAATTATTCCATCTGTACATCTGGCAAATGCAATTGTAAGGCATGTTGTGAGTTTTGTCTTCCTTGAATTAATAAATCACAGAAAAATGAGATGTTTGCATGACCAAAATGCAATCTGCAAATGTGTTGTATAGCAAACACTGTTTAATTCACAGGTAGCTTCATTTATAGCTGAAGCAGAAATGCAATATGTCATGCAAAATTACTTCAGAGAGAATATGTTTCAGAAGGAAAGCTAAAAAATTATGAGGGGGAGCTAGTAATGGCAGTGGCAGCTTAATCTGCGGTCTTCTCACACACTCCGTTTAATTACATTTCACAGATTGTACTGCTACAATAGCTGCTTGTAACCTTTAGAGGATGTGCTTTTTAATAAAGCAAAGTATACATTTTCATATCAAATTTCTCCAGTGCACTTACAGTTTATTAATTTGCTGAACATAATAAAACAAAGACTTTAAATAATGTGTTCCTTTGCTCAAAAGGCAGCCAGTAATAGGAAACAATACAGTATTCTTGACATGAAGAATATGCTTGCGTGCAAACCAGTGACACGACCAGTGTGCTCGTAATCATACGACTAGGAAGGAACACTCACGTTATTTGCCTTTTTTGGCGATTCTATGATGCACTGACCTATTAATGATATCAATGTATGAATAAAGCTATGTGTGATTTAAGTTTAAGTTTATGGGAACACACTTGGGAACATACATATTTAAAGCAGGTGTCTAGGTATTGCTTGGAAATGTAAAGAAATGACAACATTTTTGCTGAATGTTCCAACACTGTTTAAGGCTCTATAAGTGATCTACAGTGTTACCAAGACATGTGAAATATCTTTATGATTATATTCATGATAAGCTTTCATAATGACTTTATGATACTGTAAATGTTAAGTGGAATGTGGATTATAATTATAAATTAATGATTTTGCTGTCTGTGATAACCTTGGAATTTGCTATCCCTTTGTCGTTGTGCAGTCCATAGGACATTGCCGAGTAGGTACAGTACTTCACTGTTTTTATTTCATCCAGAAAAGGAAATTAACTGACACAGACAAGTGGGGCCACATCTGGCAGTTGTTTTAGGGGTTAGTGTCTAGATGAAGCGTCAGGGGTGAAATGTATGTGACCAACATGATGTTGTTAGAGCATACATTCAACACCTCTGCATACCTCTAGACTATAAAGGGAAGCTATGCTTTAAAAGGTGGTATGCAAAGGTTTATTTCTTATACTTTTCACAGATTTTGAAATATTTCATTTGCACTATCAATGAGGACATTGTGAATTGATTTCTGCTGCAAAATAACAGAAATAACAATGACCAATGTTTATAGTAATATTTTTTTAGAACAGGGATATCATTTTTGCAAGTAAGGAAATAATTTAGAAATAATTTTACAAGGAGACTTGGAATAGCAAATGTTTGGAAGCTATCAGCCCAGCTAACTGGATGACTATTTTTTAATGTAAAATCTGCATGTATACAGTATTCATTACTATTGGGAGAGTCTAGCATCTCATATTCATTTGGCTCTTTAGTCTTACCTGTTACTCTTAATAAAACAAAAACGGAAATATGTTACTTGTATACAGTTGTGCTCAAACGTTTGCATACCCTTGGAGAATTGGTAATATATGTACCATTTGTAAGGAAAACATGAGTGAGCAGGGAAAACACGTCTTTTATTTCTTATGGGATTCACATTCAACTGTAGGTTGTAACAGAATGGCACAATCATAAAACAAAACATGGCAACAAAGAAAAAAATGAACTGACCGCTGTTCAAAAGTCTGTATACCCTTAGTTCTTAATATTGTGTATTGCCCCCTTTAGCATCAATGACAGCGTGCAGTCTTTTGTAATAGTTGTATATGAGGCCCCGAATTCTTGTAGGTGGTATAGCTGCCCATTCGTCTTGGCAAAACGCCTCCAGGTCATGCGAAGTCTTTGGTCGTCTTGCATGAACCGCACTTTTGAGGTCTCCCCAGAGTGGCTCGATGATATCAAGGTCAGGAGACTGTGATGGCCACTTCAGAACCTTCATCTTTTTCTGCTGTCACTGGAGGGTCAACTTGGCCTTGTGCTTAGGGTCATTGTCGTTCTGAAAAGTCCAAGAGCATCCCATGCGCAGCTTTTGTGCAGAACAATGCAAATTGTCTGTCAGTATTTTCTGATAACATGCTGCATTCATCTTGCCATCAATGTTTACAAGATTCCCCGTGCCTTTAGAGCTCACACACCCCCAAAACATCAATGAGCCACCACCTTGCTTCACAGTGGGGATCGTATACTATAGGCCTTGTTGACCCCTCTCCAAACATAGCGCTTATGGTTGTGACAATAAAGCTCTATTTTGGTCTTGTCACTCCAAATTACAGTGGGCCAGAAGCTGTGAGGCGTATTGGGGCATATTGTAACCGGGGTTTTTTGTGGCATTGGTGCAGGAAAGGCTTCTTTCTGGCAACGCGACCATGCAGCTCATTTCTGTTCAAGTATCGTCGTATTGTGCTCCTTGAAACAACCACACCATCTTTTTCTAGAGCAGCCTGTATTACTCCTGAGTTTGCCTGTGGGTTTTTCTTTCTTTCCCAAACAATTCTTCTGGCAATTTTTGCTGAAATCTTTCTTGGTCTACCTGACCTTGGCTTGGTATCAAGAAATCACAATTTCTGCCAGGGTATGCAAACTTCTGAGCACAACTGTAAGTATTTAAACCCTACACATTCATGTTATGTAGAGTAAGCTTTTACTTCAATAACACCTTTTAGTCTTTTGTTAGGTATGGACTAGCTTTGCACACAGTGGCCCTCATTCATGAAACATGCGTACGATCAAATTTGATCTTAAAATGATTGTACAATCATTTCACCGACAGCTACTATTCATCAATATTATCTTTGTCGTATCCTTACGATCAAACTCACGTCTGGTCGGAGACCATGTAAACCAACGTCATGCTTGATTCGCAATAAGACCATCATTATCACAAAAACCAACAATCGTAACAGTCTCAGTAACAACAACCACAATTATAATAAAAGGTAATATAAAATAAGATGGCGAGGAATATAACACATACAAATGGACCAAAATATCAAATATTGTATCACTACCTTAGGCTATTATTGTATTGTTTATTTATTTCACTTTATTCTGCATTTTCTCTCTGATTTCTGTTATTCATACGTTTGTAAGTTTTGAAATGCCTTTGTGTATGTAAATAAACTTAGACAAATAAACTTGCTTTGCCTTGCTTTTCCTCACTCAAGTCACTCAGGCCTTGTCGACATACTTGGAGATCATAAATGGTTGTTATAATTTAGGTGGCTGGCGTCTTGATTAGCTAACAGGTCTTAAATTGACTAGTGAGAGGATAAATAAACCAGTGGTTCTGGGTCAAGCAGTTACCCAAATGATGGCAGAGCTTGCTCTTTTAAAGGACTCTGGGCTGAGACGCGTAAGTGTTTCGTAACTCTGCTGATTTTGTCATGGAGAATGACGAATGGTTAATTAGCCATTTTCAGGCTATTATTTATGTTGAAATCTGTCAATTCACAGGTTGCTGATCGTCACACCCACATAAATTACGGGTGTGTCATATGTAAATAAGGAAAGGTGCAGCGCGTTCTCGCGTCCACGGCTTTATCCGATTTATCAATCTGCGATGACATCTCCGCTCATTTCGGCCAGGTGCAACAGTTTTGTGAACTAGTTCTAAATGGAATTGAGATGAAGACTTTGACTGGGCCACTGTAGGACAGTCACCTTTTTGTTCTTGAAACACTGTCCTGCTGAAAGCGTCAGTATTTTTAGTGGACTGAAGCAGTATTTTCATGTATTTTGTTCCATTCATTCTTCAATTTTATGAAGATTAGTCCCTGGTTTTGAGAAACATACCTACACTATGATGCTGCCACCACCATAATTCACTCAAGGAATGGTGTGTTTAGGCAATGGGCAGTGTTAGTTTTGCACCGCACCACACTTGTTTAAGATAAAATGTTCCACTTTGGTCTCATCTGAACACAAACCATTTTTCCATATCACAGCTTGGTAGTGCCGAATAATTTTGTTTTTCCATTTCAGTCGGTTTTGGAAAATTATTTCGGTTTCGATAATTTAATGAACCGGTTCGGTTTCGGTTCGGTTTTTGAAAATTATATTGGTTTTTGGTTTTGATTATTTAAAGAACAATAAATGCATTATAAAATGATGACCATCAAAATTATGTTAATGCTGTTTAATTAGATTTTTTTATTTTGTTTGTTTTCTCAACACAAAATCCTGTCTGGAACATAAAAAGTCAGTTCATATAAGAGTCCAACTTGATGAAATATTGCACAGGATAGCTAGCTAGCTATGTAAATATATCCAATGATAAAAAGGCCTGGCTGGCCAGTTTGGGGCTGAGCCAGCTAATTTAGCTCATTACAACTACAACTTGTTTAGTTTTTCTTTTTTTCCTTTTTGCTGAAACACAGCAGCAAGCGCTACTTAGCTAACTAACGTTTGGTTTCTAACTATAATTTTAGCTATCTCTACAGCATACATATATATTGACAACAGTTACTCTCTTTTAGATAGCTATGTAGTTTTGTTTGGCAGAATATCTAGCTAGCTACCTGTCGCTTCTGTCCTCACTGGTCTCCCCGGTCTCCTTCACTTTGCAGAGCCCCGCCTGTGTGACTCTCAGGAAGCTTGTGCAAAGGATTGGGGTCGCTGTTGTCTAAATCACCACACTGGGGTTTGAATAGGTGAATTTGGCTTTAAAGAAACTACATTTCCCTTCTGTCTGGTGAGATAAGGATAACTTTTGTAGAAAAGCAATGAACCAGAAAGTATGCACCAAAAACAAACTTGAAAAACCAAAATCAACAGAATCAAATAATGATACTGAATTAGGTAGGTTTCTGAATTTGAAATCGGATTACGGCTCAGCACTACAGCTGGGTCAATTTCATGCCTTTAGCCATTTACTTTCTGATTAAAGTCTTCTTTGTGGCCAACCTCCTATACAGGTCAGTTATATGCAGACTTCTTGATTTAGCTGACCGGTGAAATTCCAGCAAATGAATTCTGTAGCCTATTCAAAATGATTGTTGGCCTCTCTGTGGCTTCTATGGTAAGTCTCCTCGTTCAAGCGCTGAGTTTTGAGTTCCTTGACAGTGTCTAGGTGTAGTGACATAGCTTCCATTCCCAAATATTGAACCAACCGTCCTCAATGGAATATCCAAACACATACTGTAGGTATCATTTTTGGTCTGTAACTTCTGTCGAATGCTCTTTGGTCTTCATTTTCCTTCAGATTCCCAGCCCGACTATTAATCCTTCAACAGAACATCTTTTTATTAAGAAAATGTGACAGCAACTTTAATTGTGGTTGTTAGGGCAATTTCTTTTAAATGTGTTCACTGGGAACTTCCACAGTACAGGGACTGAATACTTATGCAAGAAACATACTAAAGTTTTTTTCTTACCAATAGTTCCCAACATCAAACCAATGTCACTGTACTATAATAATAAAAATAATTGATAATTGATTAGTGTTTTAAAAGAAAATATCAAACAGAATGAAAATTCAAAACACTATTTGAAAATTCAGTTAAATATTTTTCCAAGCTACTGTATATAAATAGTCAGACCCCTTCACTTCCTCCACATTTTAATTTGTAGACTTTATAACAGAATATATTTATCTGTGGCAAATTCAGTTTATTGGGGATGATTTACAAAGGCACACACTTCACATGCACGTGTCAATACATAAACCAAGCCATTATGTCCATGGAACTCTCTGTAGACGTCTGAGATTTTGTTGAGGCACAGATCTGGGGAAAGTTATGAAAAAATCCTAAAGCATTGAGTGTTCCCAGGAGAAAAGCAGGCTCCATCATTATGAAATGAAAACATTTAGAACCACCAGGACTTCCTAGAGCCATTTGAACCTATGGTGAAGCACGGTTGTGACATCATAATGCTGTGGCAATTTTTTTTTCCGAGACAGGGACTGGGAGACTAGTCAGGATCGATGCATACATTAACAGAAAAAAGGACAGACAGATCCTTGATTAAAAACCTGCTCCACAGTATTCAGGACCTTAGACCGTTTCAGCTTTCAACAGGACAACAACCCAAGCACACAGCCAAGACATTGTAGGAGTGCCTTTAGGACAAGTCTCTGAATATCCTTGAGTGGTCCAGCCAGAGCCCGGCCTTGAACCTGATTGAACATCTCTGGAGAGACCTGAAAATGGCAGTTCAGCAACATTCCCATCCAAACTGACATTGAGAGGATCTGCACAGTATAATAGGAGTAACTCCACAAATACATGTGTACCAAGTTTGTACAAAGTACTAACTTGAGAGTGAATGCATTCACCAGAGTGAATGCTTCTGAATACATACAGGACCAGTCAGAAGTTTGGACACCCTAATCATTCAGTTGATTCACACAGCACCACTTTGAAAAAAGGGTCAGAGGCAGGGGATTGGACCGATCTCGTCACACTCGTATTTGCAATCGTAACTGATTTTAATAGGTGATACTCATAATAGGTGATACTCATAATTGGATACCCGGAAGTAGTTTTTAAATGATGGTAAAGCCTGTTTTTCATTACCACATCATATACAGTATTGATAGTTTAACAAGAAACAAAAACTAGGCAACAGTATATTAACAAAACATGATAATAAATGCATGGAAGCACTTTTAGTCCATCCAGACTAGTTGTTTATCTTTTGAGAAACATTTATTTTCAAAAAGCTAGCCTATGCCACAACATTTGTAAATTTTCTTTTGCAATTGTTATGTTATTTTCTAATAATCGGTTGTTTGGAAAATATTCCAATATGTCGTCCAACCTTGCCCAATTTTCAGAAAGGGGGCGACTTGAACAGAAGGCACTTGTTGGCTCTCGTTGCACAACATCCCAGCAGCGTTAATGCCAGCTCGCAAAATACTCTGGGCTAGACCAAAATAATCTAGGGTTAGACCCGCAAAAACCAGGCTCTGGTGGCAGCCCGATTATTTCTTACAAGTGTTATTAATGTAGTGTTTCACTTTGTCTTTCCCAGTCATTTCCCTGTAAAACCTATTGCAAGGCAGACAAATACGTATGTCATTCAATTTAAAGAACGATTGTACACCTACAAACAGCTTGTTGCGTATGGGGCTGCATAGCCACAGACCAGTCAGGGTGCCCACGCTGACCCCTGTCACTGCCGAAAGCGTCTACTATGGGCACATGAGCATCAAAACTGGACCATGGAGCAATGGAAGAAGGTGTCCTGGTCTGATGAATCACGTTTTGTTTTACATCACATGGATGGCCAGGTGCGTGTGGGTCGCTTACCTGGAGAACACATGGCACCAAGATGCACCAAGATGGGAAGGAGGGGGTGGAGGCAGTGTGTATAAAGCTGGTGGAGGCAGTGTGATGCTTTGGGCAATGTTCTGCTGGGAAACCTTGGGTCCTGCCATTCATGTATATGTTACTTTGACACGTACCACCCACCTAAGCATTGTTGCAGACCACGTGCACCCTTTCATGGCAACGGTATTCACTGATGGCATTGGCCTTTTTCAGCACGATAATGCGCCCTGCCACAAAGCAAAAATGGTTCAGGAATGGTTTGAGGAACACAACAACGAGTTCAAGGGGTTCTCTTTACCTCCAAATTCCCCAGATTTTAATCCAATCAAGCATCTATGGTATGTGCTGGACAAACAAGTCCGATCCATGGAGGCCCCACCTTGCAGCTTATCAGACTTTAAGGATCTGCTGCTAATGAAACCTTCAGAGTTCTAATGGAGTCCATGCCTCGACGGGTCACGGTTGTTTTGGCGGCAAAAGGGGGACCTACACAATATTAGGCAGGTGGTCATAATGTTATGGCTGATCGGTGTATTTGGAGAATGAAATGGAGACAGTTTAGCACAGAGAGACAAATGGGTGAAAGTGAATGCAGGTGCCGTTAAGTGTGTGTGTGGTGTATGGAAGAGCTTCTCTTGAGAATCTAATCGTAGCTGCAGCCTCATTGAGCACTACCACGTGTGATTTTACTGACAGCAGAATCATCCAATTGTGCGCTTAGCATTTCATGCTGTGTGAGTGACGTGAGAATGTATGGTTATCAGTAACTTTATCCAATATTTGGATAATGACATTAAATAATCAGATCATATCCGTATCTGGCAAATAGCTCATATCAGTCACTATACTAGGTTGGTCTGAGTACTCGGCCCACCCCTAGTCTAAGGAAAGTCACCTCTGGCCTTGTTTTCTGGGTTTCTGGAGGGAGATGGGGATGGGGTAAAAAGGGAGAAATATTCCCAATTTCGACAACTTGGGACAGCATGTGAGTAAACATCTGTCAGTATAAAGGACATGCTGTTCCAAGTTGTTAAAATATATAATGTATACACATTTTGGTTTTCAATTAGATTCTCAAGCCAGTGTTGCACAAGAAATTAGGATAGGGAAGCATGATCACTCTTGGTAATTAGCCTTTCTGTAATTATTTAATTGAATAGCATATGCTTTGATGAATCAAACATTTATGACAAAAAGTAGGCCTAAACTGTCAATACACAAACTATGTTCTAAACAACTCAAAACTGAAAATTCTAAAATCTCAGACTCCCAACTGCAATGCTTTCATAACAACTGTGAACTTTTTTGAACAGTTATCCAACTCAGGATTTCAAGCTGGAAACAGGGGACATCTTAAAGTTATGTCACTCATTTTCCCTCCTTCTGTTCCCCACATTTTCCCTCATTTTCCCAGAGGGTGCTGAACTATCATCCAGACTATGACAAGGCAAGCTTAAGGTTTTTATGACCCTGTTCATTCAATGAGAAACTTAAAGGTTTTAGTTTTGTGAAGCATTAGAGCAATGTTTGAACTACAGTATGGCTTACTCTATTTTGTAGCTCTTGCATTTATCATAAATATATCATACATTTTGACAACTGTTGCTAATTTTAGAGGCACAATAGACCACCATTAGTAAGTCACTCTTTTAGGAATGCCAATGATTTAACAGTACCTATTTTTATGCAAGTACTTGGATGCCAAGTAGTTGGCTCGCTGAATAACATAAGACACATACATTCCCAGAGGATACTTCAATAAAGGGTTCATAAGGTTATATTTGTGGGAGTAGACTTGGTAGGAAAGTAAGTGCTCTGTATTTAGTTAGCCAACCAAGGCTTTGTCAGCTGTCATCATTGCTTGGTCTCTGAAAGAAAGGGAACATAACCACAGACAATATTATTTCTTTACAGCAGCGCTTTCACTCTATTTTATTTAACAATAAAGCTATACCTTGGAAAATGAGAAACACAAGTGTTCTTCTTACTCCTTCTCTGAACTGTACTTATTGCTGCTCTCGCCACTTTAACTGCCCCCCACAAAAAATCCAACCACTATGCAGACACTAAAGCACCGACCGGTCTCCGTCACCCCAACAACCCCATCACCCATCCCTGTTATTGCCAGGGGGACTCAGAATCAGGTGTACTGACTTGTCCCTGCTCACCCAAGCACCTGTGAACCTCTGATGGGGAAATGCTTGGCTGCGAAGAAACCTGCATGAAATTAAATTCCTCACTTGGCTGACTAGGGCGAGTTGTACTGCTCCGCCGGCCTGTTCTTTCATTATTCCTGTCTCGATAACTGTCTGAGCAGGATGTCTTGTCTGTTTAATGCCAGCTCAGCTGCTTCATGGGAAGAACAGGCTTGTCACTCTCTATTATAACATACTGTATTGCCATCTACACTTAATTTATTATGTTAAGATTCCACACATCCGTCAAGACAGTCTGCCTATTAAAGACATTCTTGCCTTTTTTCCCCATTGCATCTTTTAGGTTAAATGCATCTCCCAATGAGAGACTCAAAACAAAACAGGTAGTTGGGAACAGATATTAGCTTTGGAATGAAAATATATTCAAAACAAGCTCAAACATTTATATAGACTCACCAAAAACACAGTCGTCAACATGAAAACAATGACTGACCGGGAGCTGTACAAACAACAGAACTACAAACTAGGTCTAATGAGGGAACAGGACACACACAGGTGGAAAACTCTGGTGAAACAAATAAACTAAAGAAAGCTAAACAGAACACAGAAACAGATACACCAGAACAGAAACACAGAATGTAGAAATACAACGACCGGCACAGCACAGGCCGTGACCGGCCGTTACAACGTGGATGGTGGGCGGGTGTTTCCGCAACCGACTTTCAGTCCGATTGTAGGGAGCTCGATTCCTGCGAGGGTTGAGGATTATTTTTGGGGGTGTAATTGTGTTGTTTAGAAAGGGTGTATTTCTGTTTTTGTATCCTTATCCATTAACCTTCATCCTAACCCTAACCTCAGTACTGTCATGCCTAACCTTAACCATTAAACGTAAATGTTGTTCGAAACAATGGGTTTTTCATTTTGAATCGATTACATTAGGGACCAACATAAGAGCGAAATGAGTCATTAAGGTCCAATAGCATAGGGGATATGTTGATAGCCAACGGAATTCCACCGATTTATGTTCACACTCAACGTAATCATGGTTTTAAAATTAGTGGTATATGAACGTAATTCCGGAGAGGTACGGCTGGGAAATGCATATTGATTACATCAAACATCACTGAAGTTAGCCTGCTGGTGTTGATTGGTGTTAACAGTCAGCCTTGGGGTCCAGCATTTATAGATATTAGGTTAGCATGAGTGGATTGCATGATTGAGTGTTGTGAAATGGAAACGCAGCCAGGCAACCATTGTCAATGACATTTCTTGCACTTGATCCCACAAGCACTCAGCCCCCCCACCCCACATTGTCACAGAAGCCTCAAAACGCCTTCCTTTCCTCATGTCATCACTCCCCTTCAAAAGCATTTGAAAACTGTCAATGTATAAATCAATTCCGTTTGTCACAATACCGATTTTACTCCATCACCCTGTCCTTTGCTTTGATTGTTGATGAGGTGCTAGTCTAGTTGTTGGTCCACATTTCACAAGTGGATAATTCCAGCCTTTTGACTTCCAAAGTACTTTTTACATTGCTATAATAATCCAGAAACATTTTTAATCCGGTTGATCCAAGTCACTGCCTATCAGTACAGCTCCCTCATTGTAATTAATAGTTAACATCCAGGTTGTGGCATATCAACAATGCTGGGGTCTCACTTAGGGTGGTGCGAATTTACTCAGCATTGTGAGTGAGCAGGCAAAACACATTTCTTTTTCTTCTTATGGGATTCATATTCAACTGTAGGTTATAACAGAATGGTACAATCATAAAACAAAACATGGCAACAAAGAAAAAGATGAAATGACCCCTGTTCAAAAGTCTGCATACCCTTAGTTCTTCATACTGTGTAATGCCCCCTTTAGCATCAATGACAGCTTGCAGTCTTTTGTAATAGTTGTCTATGAGGCCCAGAATTCTTGCAGGTGGTATAGCTGCCCATTCGTCTTGGCAAAATGCCTCCAGGTCATGCAAAGTCTTTGGTCGTCTTGCATGAACCGCATGTTTGAGATCTCCCCAGAGTGGCTCGATGATGTTAAGGTCAGGAGACTGTGATGGCCACTCCAGAACCTCAATCCTCAAACAATTATGCATGCATCATCTGTGTGCAACAGAAGTTCAAATTTCAGCCGTTGCTATCACTTCTGCCAAACTGACTGCTTAGAACTTCATGCATACACTTGATAAATTCAATGCATGCACACGTTACGTGCCCATACGCAGTCCCAACCACAACGCCCTGTTGAAACTCAACCAGAAATGGAACCAAGCAAGACTCCATGGCTGGGTCGTTTCTTTAGAAAACAATAACAGTATAAAAGGGTCATGTAATACAATTATTCTCTTAAGTATATGAGATTCATGGTATTACAGAGAGGATGTACATTTTTGAGCGACGGCTAAAAAGTACAGAGTGGATAAATATTTCTGAGAGACAAAAATTGGAACATCTGTGAGGGTTATTGAACTGGGGTAAAAATATTGAAGGTCGGGGATGGTCCCACAAGACCATCACAGTAGCTATTTAGCTACTGACAAAAACTTCACTGGCTACAAGTTTTTGTCTATCCTGAACAAATCCTAATGCATACTTTGTTCTATCCGTGGCGAGGATCAAACACCGGTGGCCCACATGACAGTCTGCGTCTCTAACCACTACGCTATTTAACAAGGGGTAGTCGGTCGGTCAGTTGGTCACTCACTCACTCGCTCTCTCACTCAGTAAGAGACATTCACCCTTTTAGGCCGGCTCTGCTTACACGGTTCAGCAAAAAATACTTTTAATAGTAATAGGTAATAGTGCTAATTGTTGCCCCTACTGGCAGGTTTTCAAGCAGATTCCTATATGCTGGGGTCATAGGAATGTCTTATTGCCGGACTGCGTAAGCGGAGCCGGCCTAGAAGAGTGAATGTCTCTTACTGAGTCCGTCCGTCCCTGACTGACTGACAGACTACCCCTTGTTAAATAGCGTAGTGGTTAGAGACGCGGGCTACGGAATAACAAGTCCCGCGTTTGACTCCTGTAACAGTCAGAATCAGAATCAGCCATGTATGTGTACACATACGAGGAATTTGACTCTGAATTATACAGGCTCACGATGTGCTTACTCATAAAAAACTTAAACAAAGGACACTCAACAGGAGTCATCGAATGCAATATACAGTACACATAATAAACCAAACAACAACATAGATTATGCCTGAGGTTCAGGACAGACAAAAACTTTGCTGGCTATAACTTTATGTAGCTATGTAATAGGAAGCCTAAAATAAAACAGTTCTGGTGGATATAAGGATTTGTTCAGGATAGACAAACACTTCGCTGCCTACACGATACTCTCGTCTTTTCACTTGACAAAAAAGTCAATTATCGTCACTTATATTGATAGATACTCAATGTCATTCACAAATGGCTAATTAGCTGTTAAAATGGCTAGTGGTAAAAGAGGATTTGTTCAGAATAGACAAAAACTTCGCTGGCTACAACCTTCTGTAGCTACAGGAAGCCTAAAATGAAACGGTTTACTACAGTGATGGCCAAACGAGGCTTCATAAGCGTTATTTTAGCAGCAGGATATTATGCTGGCAGCACTCAGATTTTCATTATCACAATAAAAGCCATCATTAACATTTATAAGGCCATATAGTTAACAATCTAGTATGTAAAAAAAGAACAGACAAGAACAACATTGGAACGGACATTAAACATAAAATGACAGACTAGATTGACAGACTAGATTTTTAACTATATCGCTTTATATAATTCAATGGTGGCTTTTATTTTGAAAATGAAAATCTGAGTTAGAGCTGCTAGCATAATATCCTGCTGCTAGAAGAACGGCCATCACTAGTTTACTGTTATATTGCGACTATTTCTGGTGGATTTTCGAATTGTGTCTTAGCATTTTTTCAGGATAGTCAAACACTTCGATGGCTACATGATTCTCTCGTCTTTTCACTTGACGTAAAAGTCTGTTATCATCACCTATATTGATACAGTAGTTATTGTATCAATGTCATTCATGAATGGCAAATAAGCTGTTAAAACGGCCAGTGGCAAAAGCCATACAGTTTATAGATGCTATTTGTGGTGGAGGTAAACTTAATAAGAAACGTTACTAATTGTAATACAATGTGTAATGGCGTCTAGCGACATATTACTGGCTAATAAGCTTTTAAAACGTCCAGTGGCAAAAGTCATACAGTTCATAGATACTATTTGTGGTGGATGTAAACTTCATAAGAAACGTTACTCAGTATAACACGATGGTTAATGGTGTCTAACCAAATATTCAAACTTGACATGATGTTAATGCATGACAACATTATATAATGTCAATATGCTATACTGACACCCGGCAAATGGTCAGGTCTGTGGTGTTGTGGTTAAAGACACAGCCTTTCACGTGGGCGACCTAGGTTAGAATCTTGAGAAGGCAGCCATGATCAACACTTTCTATTGCGGGCCGGCTGAACTAGGCTTGCCTGGTTTCTTGTTTTTATTTACATGTACAGTTCTATGTTGATCTAAAAATACAGCTTCTCAGAATCCCATGATGTTTAATCAATGCTCTGCTGTGTTTGGGAGCAAAGCCATAGAAAGTCTATGGTGAACATTAGTGGGGGCTAAAAGATAAAGAAAAGAGGAATTCATATTTGGAAGCATTTAAACAACACCCACACATTCTGTGTAAACACAAAGCCAATAGTATTTCAGGGCAAAATGCTTTTCATTGTGACAATTGATTGCTTTTTGAGGCAGATGTTGGTTGATTTCAAAATTGGTATAATTTTTCACAAGTACATGAGTGTCATGCAATGATGGGATTTGAAATCCTGGTTCTGCTGCAAAGCCACTTCCTTCAAGCTTAAGATCAATAATGTATTAAAACTAAGTGCTTATTGAAATAATAGGTTTCTGCTGGGGACAAAGGGGAGGGAAAAAATGCATTAATAGATGTCCTAAATGGAAGTCAGCGCCATGTATTCTGTGGTGTACACTGTTTTCATGCTAACAGGCCTAAAAGGCCCAGTGCTTTAAAAAATGTCCACTCTGTGAGGTTTACATAACAATGAAATTGACGTAACAATGGAAATTATGAGAATTATGAAAAACTCACTTTTTGTTTGAGAGCTGTTTACATAGTAGAAACAAAAAGAAAATATATTGGATGTTTTTCTTTTTTCAACATTAAATAAACACACACTGATTTATTAGACATAGGCTTACTGTACAGAAGCAATTAAAAAGATAATTAAAACGACAATTCCTTGGATAATAAAAAAAAATATGGAAGATGGTTTAAAAAGTCTTCTTAGCAGAAATATAACAAATGAATCAGTGTGAACAGAATGCTATTGTGGGGAGTGGTTTATTCGTTTGAGGTTGGCATTACTAGATATATCAAGACATTTGCCCAATATTGTGTCATACTGATCAACTGTCTTTCACTGCTGGTGTCCAATCCTATAGCATTCTCTTCCTGACAGTGTTTTTAGAGAGGAGCAGTCTGTGAAATGTCAGGTAAAAAATATTTGTGACAGATTTGGAAGAAGAATCAAGAGAAGACAAACAGGCAGCTAAATGCCTGAGAAATGCCCGCACTATTGATATGCCACAAATCGACAACATGACATGACAGGCAAGCAGCAGTAAAGCTCAGTACACACTGACCCACTAGAAGCCTAGCACTATACAACATTCTCAGCGACTGCTCTTTGTGTTTCACAAAATACTTGTAGGGAGTTTTAACAGGCATGAAACAGATACTTAGATACCCTTCTTCTCATGTCTTTGATGTTTGCCTGTTTTTCCTAGACAGTCAGCTTTGATATTGGCATTGGCATTTTATTAGGATCCCTATTTTACTGCAGCCAAAGCAACAGCTACTATTCCTGTCGTCCAAACAATATAAAACACAAAAAATAAGGTAAAATAGAGAACCACAAAACAAAATACAATGTAGAAAAAATATTCATAATAGCAAATAGTCTATCTAGCTAAACAAAATAAATCTCAAAAAATTCCCCCATTTTCAATTTATGGGATTTTCTAGGCAGAATCAAAACATGTACCTGTATATGTAGATTAGTTTTGCTCACCAATAAAAATGTTACTTTTTTTTGCTCATTCAATTCTCCCAATGCAAATGATCTCCTCATGCATCATGGCACAATTTCAATTGGTATCCATCTTACGGGCGTTGTCTTGTTTGGCATAGAGCTTATAGCAATGTTTGTTTATCAAGCTTCAAGAAAACCATAGAAAGTTTGCAATTTTACACCGAGGAGAGAAGTGTGCAGCAACCATTTCTCTCTACAGTTTTCCACATTTCCACCCGCTAGCCAGATCAACCCAAATTTGGCCAAATCTAGTGGTTGTTTGAGATGAAGCATCTCTCCATTACATTACTTCAGCAACAGGATCCACCTGTCAGCGTAGCCTGATTGTGCATGCACCGTGTCTTAAGGAAGTATTCAAACCGCTACATTTTTTCCACATTTTGTTTCTCACATTTTTGTTGTTTTTCTTCCACAAATCTACACACAATACCGACAAAGCAAAAACGACCCTTTATTCAGTCATTTGTAGGTAGAAGTGCTTTTCGCAGTCATCATAGCTCCAAGTCTTCTTGGGTGTGCTTCTACCAGCTTTGCACATCTGGAATTGGGAAGTTTCTCATATTCTTCCTCGTAGATCCTCTCAAGCTCAATCAGATTGGATGGCCAGTATTTGTGAACAGCAATCTTCAGGTCTTCCCAACGATGTTCAATTGGGTTCAAGTCTGGGCTTTGGCTGGGCCACTTCAAAGACTTTCAAAGACTGGTCCCAAAGCCACTCCAGTGATGTCCTAGCTATGTGCTTCGGTCATTGTCATTCTGAAAGGTAAATGCTTGCCCCAGTCTGAGGTCCTGTGCACTCTGGTTTTCTTCAAGGATCTGACTGTATTTTGCTCAGTTGATCTTTGGCGATATTATTGACAGAGATTGCTATGATTTTGGCTTCTTCACTTGCTCAGGTTGCTCAACCGTACTGTCTCTGTAGCTGTTTCATTTAAAAAATACAAGCATTTGGTTGCAGTAAGTATATTGTTGTGTTACGCTTTCCGCCACAATTCTCAGATGTCAATAAAGGTACCCTTCAAAGGATTGTGAATTTGTGTTTCTGGCAAAGGATTAATCCTTTAAGTGTTCCTAATGACTCAGATGAACTTGAACATACAGTATCTCACAAAAGTGAGTACACCCCTCACATTTTTGTAAATATTTGATTATATCTTTTCATGTGACAACACTGAAGAAATGACACTTTGCTACAATGGAAAGTAGTGAGTGTACAGCTTATATAACAGTGTAAATTTGCTGTCCCCTCAAAATAACTCAACACACAGCCATTAATGTCTAAACCGCTGGCAACAAAAGTGAGTACACCCCTAAGTGTGAGTACACATCTTCAAACAACCTCATTTCCAAATAAGTTTGGATGCTATGCAAAATGGAAATAGAAACAGAATGCAATGATGTGCTAATCATTTAAACACTATATTCAATAGAAAATAGAACAAAGACAACATATCAACTGTTGAAACTGAGAAATGTAATTGATCCTTGAAAATTATATGCCCACTTCGAATTTGATGGCTGCAACACATTTCAAAAAAGCTGGGACAGCGGCAGCAAAAGACTGGAACATTTGTGTAATGCTTAAAAAAACCGGGTGGAACATTTCACAACTAATTAGGTGAATTGGCAACAAGTCAGTAACATGTTTAGGTATAAAAAGAGCATCTCAGAGAGGATGAGTCTTTCAGAAGTAAAGATGGGGAGGGGTTCACCACTCCGTGAAAGACTGCGCAGGCAAATAATACAGACATGATACAGACATGATTCTCTAAATTAAATACAGACATGATTCTCTAGTGGACATCACTGTATGGGTTCAGGAACACTTCAGAAAACCATTGTCTGTAAACACAGTACATCACATCCACAAATGCAAGTTAAAACTCTACCATGCAAAGTAAAAACTATATATAAACAAGATCCTGAAACTCTGTCGCCTTCTCTGGGCCCAATTAATGCTGAACAGTATATACAGGTTTTGGAGCAACATATGCTGCCATCCAGACAATGTCTTTTTCAGGGAAGGCCTTGCTTATTTAAGCAAGACAATGCAAAACCATATTTTGCACTTATTACAACAGCATTGCACCCTAGTAAAAGATTCCGGGTGCTAAACTGGCCTGCCTGCAGTTCAGACCTGTCACACATTGAAAACATTTGGTGCATTATGAAACAAAAAATACAACAAATGAGAACCCAAACTGTTGAGCAGCTGAAATCCTATATCAAGCAAGAATGGGAAATTTCACTTTGAAAACTACAGCAATGGTTTCCTCAGTTCCCAAAAGCTTACAGAATATTGTTAAAAGAAGAGGTGATGTAACACAGTGGTAAACATGCCCTTGTCCCAACTTTTTTGAAATGTGTTGCTGGCATCAAATAAAAAATGGGCATGTATTTTTTCAAAAATAATAACATTTCTCAGTTTAAACATTTGATATAAATATAAATATAGGGATAAATGATTTGCAAATCATTGCATTCTGTTTTTATTGGCGTTGTACACAGCTTCCCAATTTTTTGGAAAAGGGGTTGTAGATGTAGATTTCATTTTTAAAAGAATTTTCATTGAAATTGAGAGTGACCGGCTGAGTACCTGATTTTGACAAAATCATTAGATATACGGTAACACTTTATATTAAGGTGCCCTTTGTAAAGGGTTTTATAAGGGCTTTATAATAATGCTATTAATGGTTATTTAAGCATTTTTTAATGTATTATACATCATTTATAAATCATTGTAACATTGCTCAAAATAGTGCATTAGCTGATCAGTTCTTGCGAAATAGTGAGCCAATATTATATCTCAGTTATTAAGCTTTTATAAAGCATTTACAACTGCTTATATGGTGAAACGTTATGTACCTGCTAGTGAATGTTGGCAGTTGGACAATGCAGTTTGCTCCCATTTTTGGGTATGACGTGTTGGTGCTGTCCCTTGAACAGTGGTGTTTTTTTCAACTAATGGTCTTGATGTGTCTTTGCCCAAATTTACAAAAGACATTGTGTTATCAGATATACTGACAAAATCAGAGATATGCTGGCTTATGTTAGCTTGATCAGTCTTGTCCTATAGCTTAGAAACCTGTTTCCATTCTCGCTTAGGTGACCAATACTTTTGAAACTTGAGTTTACAACAGTAATAGCCAAGCACACAAAAATCATTTAGCAGCACTAATTACTCTGAAAACTTGAGGAAGAAATCTGACAAAAATTTTGTAAAACCCTTTTTTACAATAAACATGTTACATACAAAAGTAAATTATTAATGTGTACTGTGTAAATCTGAATTTAATAGTGTACAATTTTGTACACTCCAGACATGCATTATTTGAATGGTACAGTACATCTCCTAAACACACATACGTTTCTATCTAATCTACTTTGTGTCTACAAGTTTTGTAGATTTTTACAAAACTTGTAGACACAAAGTAGATTTAAACTTCAACTGACCTAACAGAGAAGAGATAGAGATGCAGGGGAAGAATCCATGTATTATTAGACAAATAGTAAATCTGTATAAACACACTACAGCACTGTTGTAATGATTGTGCAAACCATCCAACATTCCATGTTATCACATTTCTTTTCATTTTGCTATATTATTCAGTAAACATTTTACAATGATATTCTAGAAAGGACAGCCAAAATCTGCAGATACTGAAGTTCATCTATTCTCAGTCTGTTAAAAACATTTACATCAGTGTGGACTGAGCAACAAGCATGCCTCAATCACTAAGATATAATGTGCACAGTTTGGGAAGACCCAAATGTACATAAATGTACACATTTGTTTTTATCATTGCCCTCTCTACTTCCTGTTTCTTACCATGCCTTCCTTTACCTCAATAAAGATTTATGTTGGTTTACCCTAGGCCCCATGCGTCCTATAGAGTACCGATGAAATAGGATAACTGTGGCTTGACCAGTTGGGCGCTGTCTCCCACCTCATTACTGGATGTAAATAAAATAGGTATGTGTTTAATATTTAGTGGTAGCAGGAATGTCAGGCTGGCACAAAATTAAATTAAACAGCACTGTCAGCGCAAGTGAACTCAGGACTTTCTCAGCTATTTCAAGTCATATTGAGTTAATGTCACAATTTATTCCACTGCAGTGGGAGGAGTAGTTGAAAACATTTCTGTGATGTCTGTAGGAAGCACAGAATCAAGGAAGTAGTTGGAAGTGTATTGTTCGGTTGATGCTCATTTTTTTTTAAAACCAAGTACAGTTTTTAATAATCTTGGTGATCCAAATACTCAAATCAAATTTGTCACCCATAGCACTTACAATGTGAGTTCAGTGCCTGAGGCACCACTGATTGAAAAGTCAGGTGTTTATTTTATGGTAGGAACATTTTACTTTTTTCAAAAGTAAAATTAAACAAATTCTAAAAGATACAGTGGCGTTTTGCTTTCAATATCTCCAATGAGAATTCTTCCAGAGCTATATATTTGAGGTGAGACATTTTAATGTGTATATTCTAATCAGCATGGTGAATCACACTGGGACCTAATTAAAGGTAGAGTCAAGGAGAGGTCTACGTTCACAGCACCACCAACAATCCCTCCTGAGATTATCATACCATCTACTTAATATATAATATATATATATATATATATATATATTGTTATTTTTATTTTTTTTATAGTTAGTCAAGCCCTAATTCAGCTTGGCCCAAATATATTCTTGGCCCGAAACATAGCAGTGGTGGTTGCAGCTCCGTCGGGTTCAGGCATTTTGACTATGTACACTACCGTTTTAAAAGGGTCACTTAGAAATTTCCTTAATTTCCATGAAAACATACATGAAATGATTTTGAAAAGGAAATATAGCAAAATGAATGGGAAATAAAGTCACTGACAAGGTTAGAAATAATGATTTTTAATTGAAATAATAGTGTCCTTCAAACTTTGCTTTTGTCAAAGAACACTATTTGCAGCAATTACAGCCTTGCAGACCTTTGGCATTCTAGTTGTCAATTTGCTGAGGTAATCTGAAGAAATTTCACCCCATGCTTCCTTAAGCACCTCCCACAAGTTAGATTGTTCTTCGAATTAATGTACTTGTTTGTGATATGAACACCTCCGCCTAGAAGGCAAGCATCCTGGAGTTGTCTCTTCACTGTTGACTTTGAGACTGGTGTTCTGCAGGTACTATTTAATGAAGCTGCCAGTTGAGGACCTGTGAGGTGTCTGTTTCTGAAACAGGACACTCTAATATATTTGTTGTCTTGTTCAGTTTTGCATTGGGGCCTCCCATTCCCCTTTCTACTCTGGTTAGAGCCAGTTTGCTCTGTTCTGTGAAGGGAGTTGTACACAGCATTGTATGAGATCTTCAGTTTCTTGGCAATTTCTCACATGGAATAGCCTTAATTTCTCAGAACAAGAATAGACTGACAAGTTTCCGAAGATATTTCTTTGTTTCTGGACATTTTGAGCCTGTAATTGAACCCACAGTTGCTGATTCTCCAGATACTCAACTATCTAAATCTATCTAAAGAAGACCAGTTTTATTGCTCCTCTAATCAGCACAACAGTTTTCAGCTGTGCTACCATAATCACAAAAGGGTTTTCTAATGATCTATTAGATTTTTAAAATGATAAACATGAATTTTCAAACAAAACATGCCGCTGGAATACAGGAGTGATGGTTGCTGATAATGGGCCTCTGGACTCCTATGTAGATATTCCATTTTAAATCAGCCGTTTCCAGCTTGATGTTACAGACATTTTGACCATTATAGCACTTTGAGGTAGAAATGCTCCAAAAGTATTAGTCTTATATGATATGTATCCTAAAACTTCTTTGAATCCGCTGTCACCCATCCGCACCAGAATAAGTGACCCCAGACTTTTGAACGGTAGTGTACATGCAAGGAATATTTAAAGTACTGGTCAGATCAAAGGAGTGAAGTTCTTTTAAAGAGTAGGAACAAAAGTTATAACTTTATTCAACAAAATGTATATTGTAAAATGAATGAATGGAAAATGAAAAAAAATTACAGTAGAGTGGCATTCTATGAACTTCAACATTCTAAAAAAGGAAATCATTGGAACATTTTATTATTCCAAGGTGCAGGCATTAAAACAACATTTTAAATCTTAACCTGCTGTTCAATGTCATGAAAAACCTTTAATTTCATGCAAATGAATAGCAAGGAGCATGAGGCTTAATGTAAACGAATGCTTCTTTTGTACTCTTGGAGGAGTGGGTAGGAGAAAGGGAGAGGGAGGTCAGGAAGAAAATTCCCAAGGATTCTTTAATTGCTGTCTGAAATTATGTAAATCCCTCTGCTAGTCTGAGTGCAATTATCCAGCGCCTCTCAGTGCCAGCTTTACTAATGTCCAACAAAATATCGGAGGCTGACATTTAGACGTGGTAATGCAAATGAGAATACATTCTTCTTCCAAGACAAAGGGCAGTCGAAAGATCATATCATTTTATGCAAAAGTCCGAAAACTATGATTTGCATGATGAAAAAAATTGTTGATCACTGAAAAAGTAGGCAAATATTGGAGTTCATAATTGTTGTTATGTAATACGGGTATCCAATAATTTTTCTTCTCTAAACTATCAATCTATAGCTCATCAGTGCTGGAGTATTGTGTTCCCATTCATTTCTTTGTCTCAATTAATTGCACTGTCCTGCATTTTTGTAATGATATCAAGAAACACCTTTTTTCCATTGTTGCAACAGAGCCCTCCAGCCACGGCTGTGATGTTGGACTGTTGGGGGACGTTTTTTCCATTTATCTCATGTGTTACAGAGATGGATGTAGGCCAGGTACCGCAGCCTGGTGAGACTCCCCTGTGTGCCGCTCACAACACCTGTCCCGCTGTGCATCTGCACCCCCAATCTTTACCAGGCCAAACAGGAGTACAATTCCTCTCCACAACACATCCCCCATGATGCTGTTCTCACTGGGGACCTCTGTAGGGACCACGCCTGGAAGAGAACAAGACAGAACTAACTGTTCCCTGGTAGATCTGACCATAGCCTAAAACTGCAAATCTTACCTAGCACTCAAATTAGGCCCGGCTGATGTGGGGAAAACTAGGCATAAATATTTAAGTATGGATACTGCTAGTATGCAACTGCTAGTATCCCTTCTGCTTCCTAACTGGAGCGCTATGCATTCTGTGCTGCCAAGTGAAACCAGAATAGAGATTGTGATACACCAACAAGTGAATTTCTGCAGTAGTGTTCCCATGTTGGCAATTGTTTTTTAACATACTGAGTCATACTGTACGAGGCACGTGATAACGGTTCATGCTATTCCAGTGGAAGTTTACCATGATGTGAACAAGCCCAACCAAACCCTTTAGTGTTACACAAACTGTAATGAAATCATCAATCATAATTGCAGTGGAGGTTGCAGCAGTAATATTAGTGCTGGGTGACTATAAACAGCAAGCCTCTGAAACATCACTCCATGTCTGACAGACTGTACTGTAGGTAGAAAAACATCCCCTCCGCCAGCTTACTTAATGATTCAATTACTCTGCTGTATTCAAAAACGGACTTAAAAACAATCATCTTACAGACACTGAATGTCTCACTGTCAAACAGAAAGAGAAAGGTCAGAAAAGGTCTCATTACAACATGCAAGCCCATCCATCTCACCTCAAATAAGCACAGCCCTAGGACTAGGTGTCACTTACATGAGGTCTTTTACCTTACTCCATGTCAGCCAAAACCACATTATGGGACTGATATAGGAAGTATATGCAGGATGTTGTCTTGACATGTCACAGTCCTGCTATTTGATATTTATATGGTGTAACAGTTTTTCTTGGACGAAATGTTCAAATGCAAATAATTATTCTGAAAGAATATACAATTAGAAGCATACTTAGAGTCCCAAAAGGCTTAGTGGCCTCAAGTCACTACCCTGCAGTACAGCTCCATCATCTTGCTCTAGCAACTCCTGGTGGTGGGCCATGCGCCTGTAAGCTCAATTGTTGCCATTGGCTGAAAAATTAATTCTCCTCCAATTGCATAGGTTTTGATGGAAAGTTTACGGGTGGACAAAACTGTGATCAAGGCTGGTTACTTTGCAAGATGAAAAAGTATAAATATATTTAGATTTTTGTAACACTTTTTTGGTTACTACATGATTCAATATATGTTTTTTCATAGTTTTGATGTCTTATTCAATTATAATGTGAAAAATAGCAAAACTAAAGAAATACCCTTGAATGAATGTGTCCAGACTTTTTGGCTGGTACTGTATACTGTACTGTATATATTAATTAATGTAGTAAAATATTAATCTTATATCCTACAGGCTAATGCACACAAACATACACACTCACAAATGTGCTCTCCCAACTCCCAGCCCTTCTCCTTTAACCCTCCTTTCTTCCCCTCCTCCACCTTTGCATTCATCAGAGGCCTGTCATGGTGGAGGAGTGTACGACTCTGATGCTCCTTTCTGATGCGGCCATCAAGGCCCACCATCTAATGCAAGCTGACACATCATAATAACAGTAAGAGGCCTTTCCTGTCCAGTGTCATGCTTGGAGAGATTAGTTCCCCTCCACAAAACCCAGGTAATTTGCTTTTCCTGCAATACATTTGTTGATGGTATTCTTCAGGTTAACTAGTTTATGGTATAGTAAGGAATGAGCCATTTGCTGTGTAAATGTGAGCTCTTTTATATACTGATAGTATTAAAGGGAAATAATATTTGACATATTTGAAATCTTTAAGGCCATGTTTCACCACACCACAAAAGCTTGACTTGGTGTTTGGTGCAGTTTTCATAAGATATTAAAATCCTTACTACGTAATAAACAATTACCGGGATAATGTATCTAGTTGCAGGATACTAGTGCCAGAATTGGAAATGTTATAATGGAGAATATAGATAATAATAGTAATAAATCTGTTAAAATCTAAATCTGTTCTTAATAACATAAAGATATTTAATAAGGTGGCAACCATCATTTTAAATGTTTTATCTAAGCTTCTCATGTAGTATCCAGAAGTGAACCTACGAGGGCTGAGTGGCAACCGCCCACTGTTTCTAGATATTACAAAAATTACAGAAATCAGATTATTCATCAAAAAGCAAACATTGAAGAAACAACATTCATTAACACTTAGAGATATTGATACAAATACAATCTATTGCATTATTTAAAGCATATGCACAGACGTTTTGGTTTCACTTTAGTTCCCCGTCCTCCCCGTCTGGCAACACTGGTCACTGGAAAAAAAAATTAAAATGCAAATTCAGCTACTATACTGTTTTACTATGCAATGCAGTTTGGGTCTTTCTGTGACTAAACTAACACGTTACGTAACATTAAGCTGTTATGTATTTTTTGTATCGTACTTGTCAATAAGTAGACCTATATTACTAACAGCTTTTGCTGAGGCCAGAAACTTTCCTTGAAACACACTAGCCAAAAGGACTGGGCGTGGGGATAATGTTATAAATATTAATGTTTCTTTGTTTCGTTATTATGCAGCATCTATTATACATATAGCTACCTAACTAGACAAACATTTACACAAGATTTACAGTAGAATTGCCCCATTGATGGTTTTACTCATCTTATAATAATTAAATTATATTATAATAATAAGTTTTGTTATATTATAATAATAAGTTTTCTTATAATTTTAAAATTAAAATTTTAAATTTAAATAAACTTAAATGTTGCTATAACTCCTTGAGGAGGCTCTTGTCTAGTCCATTGGCTCTATACTGGAATTGTGATTAATGGCTTTTTACACACTGGACATAACAAAATGATTGAAACATTCCATCACCCCAATAACTTTGTGGACTTGCTAATTAGCTACCAGATTTGAGCAATGTCATCGGTTTTGTAATAAAGTACTTTCTTGTCACTACAGATAACTATACACCCTGCTAGACTCAAGAGTGAATATTAACGTAAATATTAGCCAGCTGTTGAGCCCAGACCCGGCGGCACGGGGGCATTTGGGAGGCAATGCCCCCCCAGCGAGAATGCTTTGCCCCCCAAAAATTGTTTGGGTAAGATGCTTCCCAATACTGTACTTAACTAATTACTGTTGGGAATGTAGCTCCCTTGCATCTGTGCTTTATTAAGATCACTAAGCTACAAAGAATGTGTAATTACTGCAGTTACTAACAGCTTTCGAATTTGACTGACAGCTGTGTATTTTGCAATTATATATCCTCAGTAAGCCATGCATGCTAAAATAATTTGCTTTCTGTCCCTCCTGCTGAAGTTAGGATAAACATGCCTGCCTATGGAAATCAAATGCAATTGTTCAAGCGCTCTAGCCTAGATGTCGTATGAGTATACTGTACAGTGCCAACACCAAGTCGTGACTAGTTGTAATTTTAAGTCATTTTTTAAATGCACGGCTAGCAACGTCTGAGCAAGCAATTTAGAAAAGTAACTTATATATGTTGCTGAAAACAGAAAAAAATTGGGAGTAGCTTGCACAAAGCACTGCATATATCTACACCGTAAATATTATGTTTATAGTCAAAACCATGCATTTTTTGTTGCTATGGATGCATTTGAATGAATGTCACTAGCAGGGTTTTCAGATTTCATTGACTCTAAACGGCCCAATCACCTGCAGAATCCACAAAAAATGCCCGAATGCATTTTTTTCTATACAACCCTATCTGTAAATCGACCCACTTAAGCCCATTTTTGCCAGCACACTGTCATTAAAACTAGCCCAATAGTGCGGGAAACCTCCCTGTCTGGCAACACTGGTCACTGGAAAAAAAAATTTAAATGCAAATTCAGCTACTATACTGTTTTACTATGCAATGCAGTTTGGGTCTTTCTGTGACTAAACTAACACGTTACGTAACATTATTTAACGCGTTAAATAACACTATTTGATGCATGAAGTAAGATACAGATTATAGAACCATGCTAAAAACAATGACTGCAGTCATTTTTGATTTTCTTAACAATGATTTTGCTTTATGTAACTGTATTCACGTTTTATTTTAACAGTTGAACATACTGTATATTAAAAAAGTACACTTACAAATAATTATGTGATGATAGTTCATATTGAAGTGCTGACTGGTCAATATTGTTTGATGCTTAAATAGTGTTATTTAACATGTATCTTTATTGATATGCAAAGGCCCAAATGAGACCAATCAGCACTTAAATATGAACATCGTCACATTAAACAGTCATCTATGTTTTATGAGGTCATCTGTACGTACAGAAAAACGATGGGCGACTTTAATTAGTGGCACTACCTAGGGGGGAAAATGCTTTATAACAACTTTCCTGATAGCGAGGACAAATTCAAACCCACGGATGGTTAGTATAGTCCATAGAGATAATACACCATGCATTTGTTGACAAGAAAGGAAATTTTGCTGAGCTTTTATATAGCTATCGATATTATTAACGTTTCTGTCAGGCCTTGTGACTTTTTGCAACTGATGGAAAGCTAGTGATAGCTTCTTCAATTGCAGTCCAAGCTAGTCATACATTAGAATATATAAAGACATGGCCATCATTTGGGGGAAACGTAATGACTGTCATTCAAAGTAGACTTTTTTGGGCTGTACTTTTGAAGTTTTTGAATAACAAAATGGCCGAAGAGATGTTGTATGGTGGGTAGGGTTAACACCTCCAGCACAGAAGAATACAGAACACCGCTTGAACTTGGGGGGGGGGGGTAAATGAGATTTCAGGTTGAGTGACTGTAAAAAGCACGCAGCCTGTAGCACAAGGTTATCAAATCTCTCCACGGCCTCATGGTTATAACAACAAAGCCACTCAGTTGACAGTGCCACGCCCACATGCATGTTGTAACGGGCCTAATTATCCACACACAGTGGCTTTCAAAAGAACTCACACGACTTGGAATCACCCACATTTTATTTTGTTACAACATGAAAATGGATTTAATTTGCCACAGACAAACACAAAAAAATAATATCAAGAAATTGTTATGAATTAATTTAATTTGGAAAAAAAACAGAAAATAATTGATTAAGTATTCACCCCCTTTAGTCAATATTTGGCAAACATACCTTTGGCAGAAACTAAGTCCATGAGTCTGTTTGGAAACTCTGTACCAGCTTTCCACGAGGGTAATTTTTGCAAATTTCTTGTGGAAAAATTGCTCAAACGCCATCACGTTGGATGGGGATCTTGGGTGAACAGCAGTATTCTACTCTTTCCACATTCTCAATTGAATTGAGATCTGGGATTTGTCTAGGCCCTTCCAGTACATTGGATTTTCTGTTTCTAAGCCACTCCAGTTTGACTTTGGGTGTATGCCTGGGGTCAAGTCCCAGGTCTCTTGTAGACTAGAGCAGGTTTTTTTTCTAGGATTTTCTCTGTTTCTTTGCTGCATTCATTTTGCCCTCTATCTTCACAAGTTTTCCAGGCCCTGACTCAGAGAAGCATTCCCATAATGTGATGCTGCCACCACCATGCTTGATGGTAAGGATGGTGTTCTCAGGATGATAGTGCTATGCGTTGAGGCCAAAAAGCTCTATTTTGGTTTTATCAAACCATAGAACCTGCTTTCATATGTTCTCAGAGTCTCCCTCATGTCTTCTGGAAAATGCTAGCTGAGATTTTATGTAAGATGTTTTCAACAATTACTTTGTATTTGCCACTCTCCCATGAAGGCTGCTTTTGTGATGCACTCCTTAACATTTTTGCAGTATGTACAGTGTCTCCCGGCTCAACCGTTGAACTCTCACACCTTTAGAGTTTCCATAGGAGACTTGGTGGCCTTGGAACATTGGACTCGTGGCGGGGGGCATCTAGGCATTTCTATGTGCCTGGGGGCCACAGTCAGGGCCTGACTGCAGAGGTGCCTCTCGGCAACTCTGCGCTGCTGTTGTGATTGTCCCCAATTAGAGGCAGCTGCCCCGCGTTGCCTCTAATTGGGGACCCTATTTAAGTTCAGTAGCTTCCAAACCCAGTGTGGATCATTGTTTGTGCGTTGAGCCTCAGTTTGCGGTTTGTCTCTCCTTTTGTTGTTTTTGTTCATGTGATGATGTAATAGAAGGGTGTTTCTCAATACTTGCACTGCACCTCGTGTCCTGCCTGCCTACAACCGTGACAATGACTAGTGCCTTTCTTACACGGATACTCATATCATTACAAATTAACTTAAGTGTAAAATCGAAAATATTTTAAAGTATTTTTCAGAACATGTAATTCACACATTTTGAAAATATATTTACCACATCAACTAGTCTATGTTTCAGCCAATTGGCACTGTTCATACATATGGTGATGACTGTGCATAACTTTACAAACATTTTTGTAGGTTCATATTGAGAAATCCTATACTTTGCATAGAAATGATTGCACACATGGTTTCCACACAGATTTCTGTGTATGCACGCTTGATAAAGGCCATACATTTTTTTAACAATTAATTTCAAAAACAGAGCCTCACATGTGAAGGCTGTGCCTCATTTCCATACTTTCTGTTGTCAATTGAAAAGTATTCTCATTTGAATAAAGGAAGGATGGACAACAATTCACAATGAAAAAGTCCAGCCACTGTGCTAGTACTGTACAGCAAGATTGCTGGCTACTGTTCCCTAAAAATTGTATCATATATTTCCTGTGTTTTCTATCTATGGATGAACAATTATTGATTATAAATTGCAAGATGATTAAAAGTAAGAATTGATATCTGGCTACTTGGTGGGAAATACTCTATCAGTGTGAAGGGCAGCAACAGCAGTGGGAAGCTTACGCTCAAATACGTTTTAAATATCTACATCTCTGAACAGGATGAAGACTACATAAATTGTTTACAGACCTTTTCTGTGCAATATACATACATATGTATGAATATTTTTTTTTCTTCTCCGGTTTGCAATGAGGGCTAACGTGTAACCAAAGGATACAACATCTCCGTGTGGGGACAACAGGGGTGCGGCCAGCAGTTCACCTCTATTCTTACTTAACACAAAGACAGTGGAATAATATTATAATTTCTTACTATTTTTATATGGTATTCACATCCATCTTCAATATTACAGATGTAATATAACTGAGTTAGCTACTGAGGGAAAAGCCAGTAAACCATTCTTATTTTATGATCAGGATTTTTTTTAATGATTTATTGGTTGGGTGTGCTGAGGGAAGTACCGTATTTGTATATGTACCTGATATAAAAACATTTGTAATCCAGCGAAGACCATCAGATCAACTTTATTTAAAAGTCCTTGTACGAGAAACCCAGCACTATGCATTGTTTTCTGGATTAGTACTTCTAAGTAACTCAAAACATCTGAAGGACACACTATTCTTTTTCTTACTTTATTCATCTTATTATCTTAAGAATGTACAGTATGAGTAATATAAGTATGGAATATTCACATTCATAATAAGCTGAATATATATATATATATATATATATATATATATATATATATATATATATAATCAATAACTTTTATTTATGAGCCTCTGCCCGACTTACCCTTAAGTATTTCTTTGGATCATAAGATGGATAGATACACATGCCTATTAGGAGCCATTTGTATGAGCTCTACATGATTGATAATTAACAGCTTAATCCATACACTGTTGAGGTAATAATTTTATGTCCTGGAGATTTTTATTTACTCTGACAGAAATCAAAGAAATCAATTTTTTCTATGTGGCTGAAACCATATATCAATATTCAAAATCCCCAAAATGTACACTCAGCCATTGCAGTCTAATACTAATCCTGCCCCCCTCTCGGATGTGCAATTTTATAAGGCTATGGAAGCACATGCACTCAAATGATTCAACGGGGAATGGGCCCAGAAGTAGTCAAGTCTTTAGTCATACATTTAATCCTAATGCTCGGGGCCTAGGGTGATCCAGCGATCTAAGTCACTGCCTTCAGTACACATGTACTGCTGCAGTGTGGGTTTGAATCTGACCTACTGCTCTTTCAGCAACTATTACTTCACAGTTTTTAGAAAAATAAACCGTTTGATGTATATCTCTTTAATTCTGATGCTCTATTTCACTCGCCAAGTCTTTCCCCTTATTGTTTAGAAAGTGGTTAGCATACCAGTGATCCGCCAAATAAAATTTTACCTACATTTACTGTATGGAAATTCATTGTTCCTTTAACATTTCCCCCATAAAAGCCAATATATGCTTTTGTAAAAGGTCTAAGACCTCTATTACATCAAATGCAGTTTGTCCCAATGCTCAGCTGCAACATAAAAGGCCTTGAACAACTGTGTCAATGCTACCCCCTTGTGACCAGACGGCAGCATAAACAGCTTGCAACACAAAGCAACACAGTAGAGAAAGCAATGGCAAGAAGTGTAATATACTAAGATGGAGAAGTGGTAGGTTCTTAGTCACTGTACCACAAACTTGCAGAAACACTTCATTTTGGCAATTTTAGTAATAAAGTACTATTGGTATGTTTTTTAAAATTATTTTACAATGCCTACTATTGGAGGTACATGCAGCCATTTTTGTCTGAATATGATTTATGAGTACCTTACTGTGATTGCTTCCTAGTAAAGAGCAAATTGTCAATAACAATGTTTCTAGGGCTCTCTGGGAGTGTTCTGAGTGGGAAGAGAAATTAAAATAAGCTGATATTGGGAGGTTTGGAAAGCTGATAAACTGAATTATTGTATTGTCTTGTAATGTCACCAGGCCAAAGTAGGCTGAAATTTTAGTCAGCATTTTGAAACACCTTGTCCATTAACAGGGACATTTTCAGAATTATTATTCATTCTAACTTTAATGAGAGGATTAAATGTAGTAATTTCACTAAATCTACACTTTAAGCTTAGATGTCTGACCGTTGTCCCAAAATGTCAAATACAAACCTACTTTGCACTTACCAAAAGTATTTTAAAAAGACTGTCCATAGACTGGAATAGAACATACAAGCTGCAGAGCCAGGGACAAGCATATTGTTTAGTTTTTTTTGTTGTTTTTTTTACCAGGGATATCTTCCATAGAGCTTTATTGTGGAATGATCAGCTGATTAATGTGAGAGACTCAGTCTCAACCTTTAAGTCTTTACTTATAACTCATCTCTTCAGTAGGGTCTATGATTAAGTGTTGTCTGGGGTGTATGCATTCTGCTAGGAGGACTGCCCTCTAGCTCAAACCCGGGGGAGGACAACTGGCTACTATTCCACCCCTTTTGGACGGGGACACAGTGTCTCCGGACCACCCCATCTTGGTCTCTAGCTCTTACACTGCAATTATTGATGTGCTGAGGTACTATAGTCAGTCTGAATTTCATGCTGTGGTGTCCTATTGTATCTAATCTAAGGAATGCTGGTGTACCAGACCTGGAGACTCTTGGCTGTCCCTGTCCACCTGTATGTGTTGCAGATCTACCTTCTGTCTGACAATTCCTTCTGTCACTGCCCACAGCCCACCTGGTCGTCCCTGTCCTTGTCCACCTGTTGTGCAGCCAATCTGGACGCTAGACACACCCCATCTGTATTTATTGACACGCTGGTCAACTGAACATGCAAATCTATAGATTTGGCCTAAAAATGTAATGTACAAAACAAAGGAATATCAATATTTTTCATTGCAAGAGGCATTTATTTAACGTGTGTCTGTGTGAGAATGCCATAAATGTTTTGAAAATGTACAAATTACTCAATAACATTATACTTTAAAAGTGTTAGCATGCATGCTTTTCTGGTATTCATTCACTTACGTTTATATTTCATTAATGACATATTTTTAAACAAAACTGCAAATTATGGTTGTACTGTATTTTGCATTGTTCTCAAACAAAACTAAAAGGAATGCTTGAATGGGCCATACAATTGTGTAGGGAAATATGAAAGGAATTATAAAAATAATTTTCCACAGTGCTATTAAAACAACATCACATGACATATTTCATGAGTAGCATATAGATATCTTTCATTACATTTTGGGATGTCTAGAAAGTTGCTATGCTGACTTGCAGACAGATGTGCACGTCAGAAGCATGAGAAGGAATGTTTTCGAGGGCACTTCTGCCATCCTAGTCCTTGGAAGTGGAAGGCATGCAGTCTTTTATTGTAAGAAGTTGAAAAGAAATAATTAGACACACACATAATTCTGTGCAGCAGGATAGCAAGCTTGTCAAAAAAAATGGCAGAGTGGAAAGCTGCAGAAGTCTCTGAAGTGCATTTTGGCAAAGGCAGCTGCTTGTATTTCCAAAGTTTGGTCTGTCTTCAAAGCCCTGGTGAGGGATTGAAAAGTTTTGCCACCTTGAAATCATTCTAAATGGTACTACAGTGTACTGTTAGGGTTGGGCTTAAGTAAGATTAGACAAAAGAGGGAAATGTGTGCCATAGAATATAGATTTGTAAATATTTTTATATACATTTTCAATATTTTCTTGCAGCTTCTCATGATTAGTTATAGTAACAATTTGGAACAGTAAGACCATAACTCCAAATAGAAACAAGTAAACATACATTCAAAATGTGAAATTAAATAAGGACACTGCATGTTTCCTTTTCATACCTAGTACATGTCTGTTATTGCCTTAGTCAAATTCTCATTTATAGCCACAAAAAACACTCCTACAGAATGAAAAAAACATTTGCATTTCCAAGATATATTTTGTTTAGTTGACACAATGTATTACAGTATGTTCTGTCAAGACAATCATCAATAATAATAATAATAATAATAATGATATTTCATCAGTAAATTCATTCGTCAAATGCTTGTTTCCTATGTTTGTTTCCTCCACACCTTCAACGTCTTTGAAAGAGCATTAGAGCCCAAAGAGCTTAACCTCCTCCAAGTGCTTTGAGAGGGAAGTGAGGAATGGAAGAAACATGGGGGTGACAGGCCAAGTAGATTCTTTTAAGCACATGTTACTGATGTACAAAGTTACACAAAAAACATCCTTAATTGCAAGACAATTACAATCCTATCATATGCCACATCATGGTTGCATAGATTATTTGTTTATCCTGTTTGGCTATTGTAACTGATTCAATTTAGTAAGCTAGCTAGCTAGTGCATTTTTGAATGAAGACTCATAGTAGAATAATAGTGTAGAACTATGAAATAACACATGGAATCATGCAGTAACCAAAAAAATATCAAACAGATCATAATACATTTAATATTGTACATTTTTCAAAGTAGTCACTCTTTGCATTCTCTCAACCAGTTTCATGACATAGTCACCAGGAATGCATTTCAATTAAACAGTGTGCCTTGTCAAAAGATAATTTGTGGAATTTCTTTCTTTTTTAAAGCATTAGGGTGGTATATTGGGTGGGTATACATAAGACCATTATTATGTCTGTACTGTAGAAATCCATTTTATGGTAAGAACAACTCAAATAAGCAAAGAGAAATGACGGCCTACCATTACTTTAAGACATGAAGGTCAGTCAATCCGGAAAATTTCAAGAACTCTGAAAGTTTCTTCATGTGCAGTCACAAAAGCCATCAAGCCCTATGCTAAAACTGATTCTCATGAGGACCGCCACAGGAAAAGGAAGACCCAGAGTTACATCTGCTACATAGGAAAAGTTAATTAGAGTTACAAGCCTCACAAATTGGCAATAAACTGCACCTCAGATTGCAACCCAAATAAAGGCGTTAAAGAGTTCAAGTAACAGACACATCCCAACATCAACTGTTCAGAGTAGACTGTGTGAATCAGGACTTTAAGGCCAAATTGCGGCAAAGAGACCACTACTGAAGGACACCAATAATAAAAAGAGACTTGTTTGGGCCAAGAAGACAAGAAACATGAGAAATGGACATTAGACTGGTAGAAATCTGTCCTTTGCAGATTTTTGGTTACCATCGCAGTGTCTTTGTGAGACGCAGAGTGGGTGAATGGATGATCTCTCCTAGTGTGGTTCCAACTGTGAAGCATGGACGAGGTGTGATGTTGAGGGGGAGATTTGCTGGTGACACTGTCTGTGATATATTTAGAATTCAAGGCTCACTCAACTAGCATGGCTACTACGCCTTCCCATCTGGTTTGCGCTTAGTGGGACTGTCATTTGTTTTTTCAGGACAATGATCCAGAACACGCCTCCAGGCTGTGTAAGAGCTATTTGACCAAGAAGGAAAGTGATGTTGCAGTGTCAGATGACCTGGCCTCCGCAATCACCCAACCTCAACCCTATTGAGATGGTTTGGGAAGAGTTGGACCGCAAAGTGAAGGAAAAGAAGTCATCAAGGGCTCAGCATAATGTGGGAACTCCTTCATGATTGTTGCAAAGCATTCCAGGTGACTATGGTATGAAGCTGGTTAAGAGAGGAGAAGAGTGTGCAAAGGTTTAACAACGGCAAATGGTGGCCATATTGAGGAATCTAAATTCATTATTTCAAAATGTACTGTGAGTGTCTAAAACCAATACCAGGAGACTCCGAGTCAATGCAAACTGATAGACACTAGTAGTATAGTACACATCTTACAAAAGGACCTTCAACTTAAATTGCTAGCCAGCAATGCAAGCATGATGAAAATGGATCACCTTTTGCCATTGCCCACCCATTTAATGTTACATTTACATAATTGTTGGCTAAGGTTTGTGAAGCATGTATTATTACAGTTTGGTGTTAACTAGGATTTTTGGAAACAAGCACCAAGCGTGAATTTTGCAAGGGACAGATTGTTATTTATTGGGGAGTGGGACTAGTCAAACTCTAAGTGTCAAAAAAGTGCACCACCCTCCCTAATGTAAAAAAATGTCCACTTGACCCTGCCATTATACTTAAATTTGTAAACCCCATCCCGCTGAGGATGCCTCAGTCCTAAAACAAACATTAAAAATAATAAAAATAAATGGTTCAGCTGAACAATGTTCTTGAATGTCATAGAAAAAAATGCCAGTAATAGGGCAGACATAATTCCTGTTCTACTTGTTGGAGAGGAATGTTTTTACTATATAGCATATTTCCACCTGAATGTTAGAAAAAAAAATCTAGACTACTGAACACAATCCAAATCCATTACAAAGAAATTGTCACTGCCCTCCGCTGTGTCAACCCCCAAAATCACAAAGCCCTTCCTAAAGGAAAAGAAAGTTTGCAATCCCCATTTGTGAACAAACTTTTTTTTAACAAATTTTTGAACAAACAAACATATATCGATTTGCCCCTAACAAAGTTAGAGTTGATCTATTTTCATATTTTTGTAGTTTCCCTACCCAGAAATATCAAAAAGCTAGCCAAGTTGCTGTGAAACATTTCTAAATCATAGTGTGTAGCGTGTATTGCATAAGAAAAGCTGTTGGTACTTGCTGTACTGGCCATTGTTTAGCTTGTTTCCTCTGTTAATATATTAATGCGTGTATTATTATTATATTTTTGTTAGCAGTAAATACAGTATGGAGACATTGCAACAATACACATTTTAATAGCAGGAAACTTTAATGTCCAAGATTCACATCAAACCACTTCTTACTTAAATGTGATAAGATCTGTCAGTCATAAGGAATATATGGTGAATTACAAGATCCTTCAGTAAAATAACCAATGTAACTATTTACTTGGCTTTCATTGACAGCTGTAAAAACATAATTTTATGTTATACAAAAGATATTCCACAGTGGTTTATATGATAACCTAATATCATGGGCAGTGAAAACACTAGTGGGTAAGTAATACTGTAAAACACCATCATTCTGCTTTTACTGCAGAAAAATCATGGGCATGTTCCACAATTAAGATTTTTTTTTATATGTAGTACCTTTAAACATATCCATAATATTTACAACAGAAGATTATTTTCTTCTAAAGGTTCATAATACAAAATGTCCACATGCAAAGTTTTTTCATTTATTATAATTATAAACATTTTTACATGTGACATAAGAACATTTTTATATGCCTAAAAATACATACATTCTAAAAACAGCACTTTAATAGCAGGACACTGAGGCTCAGACGTCTATTTATTTGTAGTAAGTATAAAAATTGTTTGAAACTGCATTGTTTTACATTACATTGTAACAGCTCTTAACAGTTGTTTACTATAGTAAATGTTCACTGATACCCTAGTTTAGAAAGTGCTTCCTGTTTCCACATGATATGTAGAAGGAGAGATATTAAACAGCCTACAGTGTGAAGCTGGTGAACAGAGCTATGTCCATAACTCACACTGGCCCTGTATCGTGATGTCAGTCAAGGCATTACTAGGGGGCTGCACTAAGTTGACACCCTAGACAGCCCCTCAGGTTAGAATGTGTCAATCACAAAGCACACGATTGCAGGAGCCCATCGCCTGCCTTCTCATTGACATTTCCCATTGACTTTCTTTCAGGCACATCAGTGGGCCTAAACCATTTCATTAACAGTGACCCACACAACCCTCCAACAATGGACAGGTTGATTTGTGCATGGTTCAATACATCCATGACTTTTATTCACTTCAGTATGTATTTTGACATGCCAATCCTGTTTAATCTCAATGATTGTGTGTGATTGTGTGCATACCTTAATCACTCTGTAAAGTAGAGTGCTATCTACTATGCATCACATTCTTAACCCCAAAAGGGAAAAAGTAGTGTGACTTGTTCCCTTGGAAATATGTAAACAAAACTTGACCAAATGTACTACTACAGGACTTTTATTTGTAATCTTTCTCAGCCCCTCTGGATGCAGCCTGCATACACACAGGACTGACATATTTATTTAGATTTATTTGTTTGGAACTGTCCAATTGTTTCAAAGTTTCCATTGTAAAGTTAATAAAGCATACCCTTTTCATCTCTATTTCTGGGCCTCAGTCCCAGAGGGAGTAGCTGGCTAAAAATGGGACCAGAGATGTGAACAATGCTCAGCGTTAAAAAAAACCCACTGATACCGCATATGCTGTCTTGTAATCCCGGGAAAGGTTTTTAACGCTGGTTTTAACTCGGGTGAATATATACGGTATCCTTTACTCAGTAGAGAGTGATAGTAGACCAGCCAAACCATAAAAATGAGTTTTTTTGCATGTTACAGACTGTCATCTATGTTCAAAATAATGGTGTGATACATGAAGGCTAAATTCCACATTACAGTCATGTAACAAAAAAGCTAGCCAGAAATATTGATAGGCATACTGTAAAGATTGTGAAATAAAGAGTGAGTTATTGGTGGAGAAAACTTTGAAGTCTATTACCACAGCTGACCTCAAGAAAAACAAGCACGCAAGTCATAAGACTTCAAATGTTCTTTCCACCAATGACTCACTCTTTATTTTACCTTCATTTTATTTCTTACAATTTCTGTTTGACTTGCCATTTATCTCTTTCCTTTCATCAGTCTTAGCCATCTTTGTCACTTCCAATTTTGCTCTGACAAAACATTCCTTTTTTGACATTGATATTGACATTGACATTGATATCCTTTTTTGACATTGGTATTGACATTAATATTGTCAAACACCTTGTTTTTGAATTCTTATTTAAATGTAATACAACATTTTTTACAAGGTTTAATGTAAAACCTATAATGAAACAAGTTCACAGTATGTATGTTTTCCTAACTTTTATGCTTATTAAGAAAAGACACAGAATGGATGAGAACTCTGCCCTTCCATGAGATGGAATTCCTTTTTGTGGAATTATTTCTCATACCAATTGTACATGTTTGAGGGTGTTTGTGGCTAAAGTGGAATCTACCAAGTGACCAAACTCATAAATAAAATATTACAAAGAGGGTTACTCAATGGCTAGATGGCTTTTATGTAAATGAGCGGTGAAAGTGGATAAAAGTCTCCTCACAAAGTCTTAAGAATTGTACATTTTTTCAAATACTGGTTGGCAGAGATGAACTATTGAAGAAATTAGGTGAAAGTGCAAGTGCTGGCAAGAGTAATGCACACCGCAACCTTTGAAACCTTTTGAAACCAACCTTTTGAAATTCCCATAGCCTTACAATAAGAAAATACAACCATGCTGACAATTCATTACCAACATCAATACTACACAGACTCCATGAGAAGTCTGAACATTCCAAAATATTGTTGTGGCCCAAATACATAATAATCCTCTAATTTTCACACGGCACTGCCAGAAGAGGACTGCCACCCCTCAGAGTCTGGCTCCGCTCCAGGTTTCTTCCTAGGGTCCTACCCTAATAGATAGTTTTTCCTAGCCACTGTGAATCAATTTCTAGTTGTTACTTCTTTTGAGTTTTAGGCTGGGTAAAAAGCCTTAATGAAATTAATGTGATTGACTGATTGATAAAAAAAATGCACCAGCATTTATAGAGAAGAATGTTGCAAAAATCACTTATGATTCAACATGGCAAAAGAATGACAGGAACATCGAAACAAGACCCTGAATTCATTTGAAATCAAGTAAACCAGAAAGGACATTTTTTTCATTTTCTTATCGATGTTTAGAATTTACAATTCGCTATATGTGTCGACTAAAAACTGTTAAATTTTTCAGTAGACTATCCTAGCTCACTAAAGTCTGAATTGGTTGTCTCTTTCCTGCTATCAGTTTAGTGCCAGAATATTGGTTTCTCCTACTATCTGTAATTAGCAGTGATCAAGTGGGATTATAAGCAACGGGTAACGACTATGGACTCTTCAATGACCCTGACATATGGTCAGTTATAACGATCAGGTCACAGCATTTATTGGATTTAAAGCGGCAGTGAACGGCACTTTTGTCCCAGCTTGGGAAATTATCGCTTTAATACTTGATTTAAGGAAATGGGAGGAACCTGTCTCTCATTTAATATTTGCTATCTATATACTTATGCTAGAGTTAACAGTGGATGGCCAGAGTGGAGTAAAGCAATAGGACTAGAATAAGTGTGATAACCTTGCGTAAAATGTGCACAAGTAAGTAAAAAAATGCTCCAAGTTCTACATTTAAAGTGATAGTTTATTAATTTAGCTGACAATCTTGTCCAAAGCAATATACTGTAGCTCCAGGATTTGATCTGCCACCATACTGGTTTGTATCTTTATGTATAATTTTAGTATGAATATTCTGCAGTACAATTATTTATTTTCTTTTAATGTATAATTATTGTTACAATACTATGCACCTTAAAATCCCCCAGCCTAAGATTGAAAAGTTTAAAGTATTTTTTGATATACTGTAAGTAGACCTCAGTGAAACATTTGTCTTGCAATGGCAAACGTGGTGTTTGTTGTAGCATATCTTACATAGAAAAGAGGGGGGAAGAAAGGGAGAGAGGTAATATAGCCCTTCTGATTAATTACAGTTGGCGAACTTCAAGCGAAACGAAAGAAAGCTAGAAAATAAATCATGTGCGCAAACTGCAGTAAGTTCAGCCTAATTAGCTTAAAACACACAAATGAAATAACAGGATACTCTGAGAATGACAAAATGAAATAAATAAAAAACACATCTCATATATGCCAATGAAAATAGAGGGAGATTGTCCAAAAAGAGGACATAACAGTCCAAAAACTTCCAGTGACATTCATCCAAACAAAAACAATTAGCTGTTTGATTGCCCAAGACTACCTCAGGCTACCTTATCTGCTGTCTCTTGCAGGCTTCCAGACTTACCAAACTACTAAATGCTCCCATGATGTGATAAAACGAAATCAACAGCATTAAAAAAATAAAAATAAGCTATTAATCCTTGGTTGCTAAACAATCAATACACTCTCCCAAATATCTGCCTGCCTACCAGTAAGCATGTTTTCTCAACAATTGCTCCTTTTGATCAGATGTACACTGTATGTTGTAGCAGCTGGCGGTAGGAGAATTTGTGAAAATAAATTAAATGTTTTGTTTGGGTGTCAAATAAAATCAATTATAGAATGTTGTGTGTCTACTATAGGTGTGACTTTGGTCATCTGTTATGTCATTCATGTGTGAGTGTTTTTAACAACAGAGACCTAGCTATCTATATGTGGCTCTGGAAGGCCAACATTACTGCCCCTCTTTTACATGTTACAATCAGCACTCTGCCACAGACTGTTACATTAATCAAGCAGAAGAAGCATGAACCACATCTCTAGCTTGTTCAGACTGCAGTCTTCCTACCAGGAAATGGTTAATGATTGCAAGAACACCGGTCAAGACCTGCAGTTGTCTCTTAGGTGCCCTATACTGAAACAGCCAGCAAAAACATTTTGGCATCTATACATTGGAAGCAGACACGTGTCTTGCACTGAACTGTTTAAAGATGAACTGAGAATGATGTGGTACATTATTTTCATAATTTTATTGACAAGACCAAGGAGTTTTGAGACAAAGAGGCCATGGTAT
>JACXGI010005584.1:23247-46494 GCA_016801175.1 Esox masquinongy | reverse complement strand
TGTGTGTGTGTGTGTGTGTAAATGCAGCTGTTAAACCTTGTTAATCAGGCTTGTTTTCAGCTCAAGGTAGCTTGTGGGCCAGTGGGGAGGGCAGCTTTGGAGGTGACCGTGCCGGCAGAGGCAAGTTCCAATTTTCAGGGCAACAAGGCCCAGTTACCATATTCTAGGGCTGTTCGATGCCTGTCCCGGATGTGACTAGGGTGTTTATTAGTTTGAGGTTGAAAGGGGCTGGTAAAAGTCAGTTTGTACTAATTAAACATTTATTTTATTTTCCTGAACAGGCAGAGGGGTCAGAAGTGGTGGGGGCTTCAAGAGTTTCTCTTCAGGTGCCTCTATGCAAATATTGAATGTTTAAAAATGCTATGGAATTATTGTGCAATTTCAATATATTCTACTTGCACATTTCAAGCTTCCATAGGTATGTGGTCCACATCTTAACACATCTGATGAATACCTTTTTGTGTCCTTAGCAGGAACTGATGAGAATGGGAATGAGGGTAGGTGGCTTGCTGTAAACCTTGTGAGACTTGCAGTTGATCCAGTTGTTAAATTTTTCACCGCCACCTGTTAATTGTCAAAAAGCATTGCATACAATACAAGATGTCATGTTGATGGCACCGAAACAAAATGGTGCCATCATGTGAGACTGATTTAAATGTCAGTGTTCTAAATGTGCTGGTGACGTTACCGTTTGACACTGTTTTAATGTGTTAACATTGATGCTCTACGTTTCTGTTCAGATAAAGGAAACTCCTGGAACAATGATGAAGGTGGCTTCAGGGGAAGAGGCAGAGGTGAGACTTTTCTGAAATGAAATACTTCTTGACATCACTTCCTGAAACTGAAATCCGTTTACATGGTTCATTTTCCCTCCTGAAATGCAACACATTGCTTTTCCAACAGGGGGTGGAAGAGGATTTGGGGGAAGAGGCTTCCGAAATGGTAATTCAACATCTCGGTGCTCATTTGTTTTTACTGATCAGCCAATAAGGTTTGGAGACTTTGAATAATGAGTTACTCTTTTTACAGAGGGAGCCAGAGATGGTGGTGGTGGTAGGTAGCTCGTTTCTGCTTTACTTGCAAGACAGTTATTTTGTGTACTTATTGAAATGATAGGTTTTCAGAAGTTCGTCTTTGTCCATTACCTTTTCCGCTAGTAGCGATTGAGGTTAGCGTTTGACTACTGACCAGGCTCTCTGCCAAAATTGAAATGTTGGCAAATGTGTGCATGCAGTATTGTGGGACATTCACTAAAGTTCTTCAACCTGTCAGGGTTTGCAGGGAGTCTGGGTGGCAGGGGAGGCTTCCGACCAGGTAAATCTGCACTCGGCTCATTCTCCGAATAGCCCCGTTCTCAATTGAGATATCCAATCGCTGTTTAATGAAGCATGGTTCATGTGGAAGTTACTGGCAAACCTCAGGTTGTCACCATGCATCACAAGCTCTGAGAGCATGTCCAATTATGGTTGGTTTCAGGTGGCGGTGATGATGGAGGAGGAGGAGGAGGAGGCGGAGGTGTGTGTGTGTGTGTGTGTGTGTTAAAGCCTGCATGGTAAGACCACCTATGTCCAATCTTCCCAGGTTATCGTGGAAAAGATGAGGAGGTGTTCTCTAGAGGTGCCCCCTTTTTCTCCTACTCGATAAATTAGTTTGAGGTAATATTGAATGCTTTTGCAGTTCAGAATTTCTTGTTTCCTCTTCTAGGTTCAAACGTGTGTGGTGAGGGTGACCATGAAAATGCAGGTTTGTAAGTTTTGCCAAATTTTTATTTCTAAGGGCACCATCTCATCCGATTTGGTTTCTCGCAGAATAACCTCCTGGTGTAGCAGTGTGCCATGGACAAAGGCAGCTGCTCTGCCCTCAAACTATTTTTGCAGGAAGTGGCCTCTGGGTCAGACACTTAAGTCAATACCACAACTACACCCCGCAGGTCCAAAAGTGACCTACGTTCCCCCTGCCCTCAGTGAAGACGAGTCCTCCATTTTTGCCCACTATGAGTCGGGCATCAACTTCGATAAGTACGACGACATCCTCGTCGACGTCAGTGGCAACAATCCTCCGAAGGCCATCATGGTGGGTGTCTTGAGGAGTTGGGTTGGACTGTTCATTTCACAGTGCTGAAATTCCAAAGTCATTGAAGTGCCGAAAAGTAATCAGTTTCCTATATTATTGGTACGGTACGGTGATATCACAATAGAAACGGTATAAATTTTACTTGCCTGTCGCTGGTGTAATTGTGCCCGTTTCATATCTGCCTTTGTGACTCCAATTCAGTTCTCCATTTCTCTCACCGTACCGATGTTATTGTTTTTGAGGAAGAACAAGTGTTCAGGGGATTGCCCTGTAGTGAAGCCCTACACTTTCAGAATGATACAACGTTCTCATTATGGACGGGTGGCTGGTTTTCACAAGCATGTAGTCCTGCATTTAAATGAGCCGCCTAAAGGCCGTATCTGTGTGCCGTCTCGCCCTCCAGACGTTTGAGGAGGCCGCACTGTGTGAGTCTCTGAACAGGAATGTCAGCAGGTCCGGCTACAAGAAGCCCACACCGGTACAGAAGCACGGCATTCCCATAATCTCGGCTGGCCGGGACCTCATGGCCTGTGCCCAGACAGGGTCTGGGAAAACGGTGAGTGTCCCCCCGTAGATATTTAAATCAAAATGAAACTCGGTCTTTGGCTAACAGCCCTTATTGCGCTGTAATGTGTCCGAGCCATAGTGGTTTGAGAGAGTCATGTAACGGAGGCCTTCTTACCTTGACACCCCCCCCAGGCTGCGTTCCTGCTCCCGATCCTGCAGAGGCTGATGGCGGACGGTGTGGCAGCCAGTCAGTTCAGTGAGGTGCAGGAGCCGGAGGTCATCGTAGTGGCGCCGACCCGGGAGCTCATCAACCAGATCTACATGGAAGCCAGGAAGTTTGCCCACGGGTATGCAGTGTCTGTTGACCGCGTCTATGCTCAACGGTCCATGTTTTTTTTTTTGCCCAGGTGCGCCGCGCCATGTGTGTGCGCGACACCGGACAGGGTTCTGATTATTGCGGCTTCTTGTTCTGCCGGCTGTGTAGGACGTGCGTACGTCCTGTGGTGGTTTATGGAGGGATCAGCACCGGCTACACCATCCGGGAAGTACTGAAGGGCTGCAATGTGTTGTGTGGCACTCCGGGAAGACTTCTGGACATCATTGGAAGAGGAAAGGTAATGGTTGGCTCGGCCACGGCTTCAATAACAGAATGCAGTTTAATCACTAGTTGAAATCGGCATACAGCCATGGCGATCTCTTAACGTGGTAACGGCCGATATGCAGTTTCTTAAATCTATTTTCAGCCGTTTTATGCTTACTTGGACAGTGAAGGGATAATGTACGTAGTGTTTTTGCTAACTCGCAGTGGGTTTATTCGAACCCACACTTGGTGACCATGTGAGTGCCAAAGGTGCCAGCTGGGACTGCAGGCGCCCGTCCAGCCTAATCCTATTGGCTAAAAGGTAGGCCCCTGTCTGTGTGCTGTCCTCAGGTTGGCCTGAGCAAGATCCGCTACTTAGTGCTGGATGAGGCTGACCGGATGCTGGACATGGGCTTTGAGCCGGACATGCGGAAGCTCGTGTCCTCCCCGGGGATGCCGCCTAAAGAGGACCGCCAGACCCTCATGTTCAGCGCCACGTACCCCGAGGACATCCAGAGGTCCGTGGGCCGCACCGACACAGCCAGCACGCTCAACACACATTTCACCGTTTTTGTGGAGGAGTCGCGCACGTCGGCCCAACCGAGTGGTTTCATTTTTGGCAGCGGTGTTCAGTCGAGGGTAATGCCTGCAAAATAAGTTGTGGTTTTGTGTGATCGTGTTTCAGTGAGGTGGGTGGGCCTCTTGTTCTGTGGTGTTTAGACTGGCTGCGGACTTCCTGAAGACGGACTACCTCTTCCTGGCGGTGGGCGTAGTGGGCGGGGCCTGTAGCGATGTGGAGCAGGTTGTGGTTCAGGTGACCAAGTTCTCCAAAAGGGACCAGCTCCTGGAGGTTCTCAAGACTACAGGTACCATCGCCCACCTGCCCAAATGTCCTGTCGAAACCGCCGAGACGCTCTGCGGTGCGTCGCCGTTTCTTTTTTTTAAACTCTGCGTTCACAGGGACCGAACGCACGATGGTGTTCGTGGAGACCAAGCGACAGGCTGATTTCATCGCAACGTTCCTGTGTCAGGAGAAGGTTCCTACTACTAGCATTCATGGGTAAGTGGGGCAGGTCTTCGTCATAACGCAGACGCCCCCTAGGTCAGATACTCAACCCTGTCAGAAGAACCAGACACACCCGAATCACTAATGATTACCTGACAGGTCTAATCTGTCTAATCTTTTGGTCCTGTCGGTGGTTGTTCGTCTGTAAGATGTGATCGTCACCTGGTTATTTTTCTTCCCAGTGACCGTGAGCAGCGGGAGCGAGAGCAGGCGCTCGGCGACTTCCGCTCCGGCAAGTGTCCCGTCCTGGTGGCCACCTCCGTTGCCGCGCGTGGGCTGGACATAAAGGACGTGCAGCACGTCGTCAACTTTGACCTCCCCAACAACATCGACGAGTATGTCCACCGCATCGGCAGGACGGGCCGCTGTGGCAACACTGGGAAGGCGGTGTGTTTCTTCGACCCGGAGGCCGACGGCAACCTGGCACGCTCCCTGGTCAAGGTCCTGTCTGGGGTTAGTGCCGCTCCTGGTTATGGCGTGATGTAATGGTACCGGTTGCAGGTCCTCCGCAGAGGGCTGACGGGCTTACCGCACGTGCACCGTGAAGCCCCCCCACAAAGCCGTCTTCAGAAGACCTGTCAGATCGTCCTAGGGGAGGGGGAGTGATGTAACCCTCTGGGGGGCGCTGCTCCCGTACGAGCTCGACCCTGCTCTTCCCGGAGCGAGGCGGCTGCGTGCTTAAACTCAGTCCGACAGGGACTTTGAGAGGCTCACGAACTTGGACACGTTGTTGACATTTGAAATCTACTAGGTTTTGAAGGACTTGTGGCAAGATGAAGCATCCTTCTGAATGGAATGCATTTCTATACTGTTCCCAGGCACAGCAAGAGGTCCCGAAATGGCTAGAGGAAGTGGCCTTCAGTGCTCACGGCACCATTGGGTTCAATCCAGGGGGGAGAGTATTCGCCTCTACTGACAGCAGAAAGGTAGGTACCTGGGACAAGTGCCGTTAAACCTTGCCGTTAGTCTTTAACCCTGGTTGTCTGACTCATTACAAATCTGCCTGACCATTGCTCCAAACTGATCGTGTGTGTGTGTGTGTGTGTGGTGCAGCAGCTAAGGACCGGAGTTTGAATGGGCTGAGTGTTTGTCGTCTTTTTGATACTTTGGTTGCCCTCTTGTCTTCAGGCCGGATCTTTCCAGAATGACTGGACCACCAGTCAGCCAGCTGCTGCCCTGGGCGTTGCCGGGGACGATGATGAGTGGGAGTGATACGACGTCAAGTTGTTTTTGTCTTCAGCGCAGAGTTTAGTTCGATTTTTAGTTTTCTTTTTAGCGTTTCATTCTGTTTGTTTGAAGAGTAATTTTGCACTTGGCTTGACCTAGCTGAAATTGTGCGTACTGGTTATTGTGATTCATTACCGTCAATTGTGGCTCTGGCTAAAATGTGTGGGCTTGATGAAACCTCTCGAATTTTAATGTTATGGGTATTGTAACTGCTATGGTGTGTTGTGGTTTGATTTGTGAAGCTTCACTTGCACCCATTTCCTTTTTCCATCCGAATGTTTCACCTCACTGAGAATGAATAATTTACATGTTTATAAATAGACTATGGTATGATAATGCATGCGTGACCATCCACAGACAATACCTGTTAAACATTTTTTTTTTCAGAAAGGATTCATCCGATTGCAGTTGAACCTGGCGAATTGTGGTTCTGTTAACCAATCTCAGGTGACCAAGTTTAAGGTCGAGAGTTGTAACAGATCCACAAGAATGCTTATTTTTGTAGAAAAAATGACTAATTTTGTGCCAGACGAAATTAGTAAATGCGTAAATGTATTTACTTAAACAGTGTTTGTGTTCAAATTCATGAAGACATTTGAGATGTGGTCAAAAAGCACATTTTGAGTAAAAACCTTGTAGTACGTGTTGTCCGGTTTGTTTATTTTTTCGGAAACTACTTGGAAATTAATCAGACTGAAGTTTAGTTTCACTTGTGGCCTCTGTCCAGTTTCCTCATTTCCTGTTAACGATAAAAATTAAGTGTTGTGCAATGCTCTGCTACACCCTTCGGTTCGTGGTGGTTGTGACTAAGACAATTGGTCAACGTCTGTTCATAATCAGCAATTAGTTTTCTAAATTAGATGAAATGGGTTTCTTATAATATGGCTAAGTTAACATGACGTGACATGGCAAGGATCAGAAGAATGGATACTTACCTTATTTGGTTCGGTCTTATGCTCCCGGCGATTTGTGAAGGTGAGTCGTTTCTTTCAAAATCACTTGTACGTGAGAAGCACTTGACTAAACCTGTCCTCAGTTTGCCCTGTTTTGAGTGACGGGTCTTAAATTGAAAACATGAACGTTACGACACGCGTACTGACTAACCGAATTGTTTTTAAAAAAATTATGCGGTGTTTTGTTGGGCTATTGTATCTTAATTATTTAGCCCGAGTTTGTCTAGATGTTAATAAAAGAAAGTCGAGTATAGTAGTATTAAGGACGGGCGATCAATTTTGGGATTGGAATAAAGAGGTTTGTCACATCGCTAATTCTCTGAATGCTTTTTAAATATATATACTGGTTTTACTGTGAGAAGCATAGTAACTTGCTGTAATTTCACTTCTCAGATTCTAGTCAGATATGTAGCCTAAGTTGAGAGTAAGTACGTTTGGAGCAAATACCAATTTCGTAAAACCGATTGTGATTTTCCCTTGTATTTATTTCCACTACCAGTTCTTTGACCCCCCAAAAAAATACATTTTCCAGGGTTAAACCCGTTAGTACTAGAAGGCAGGAAGTGTGTACTCAGACCCATGGTGTAGCTGTCACCATACTATTTCAGTTGCCACACTCCAAAAAGTTCAGTTGTCAATGTGATCTAACCTTGTAAGGCACCATACATTGTCTTCCAATAATGGCCAGTAGTTGCAGATGAGATGAGGTTTAGGTGTGATGGTTGTGTAGGGGTTGAAAGGCACTGTCTCTTTCAATAGGCTAGAATCAGTTGTCACTCGTTTTCTCAAGGGGATTTCTAGTTCATGATCATTTGGCCTGAAAGGCTTTAAGTTACTTTGGAAAGAATTAGTCCGCCTGAGCTACTTGCTAGACTCTGTAAATTAATCAATCACTGTGCATTTGAAATGGTACAATGACTTTGGGCTGAAGTGCAGATTATCAGATTTCATTAAGGAAAAAGATCAGCCAACCAACGGGGTAGGTTTGTACTGTATATTGGGGGGGGGGTCAGGATTTTCATTCTTTTCCAGGGGGGTCACTTTGACATGTCTGTAACATTGGGGGGGTCATGATCCCCCCCAACTCAACGCCCCTGCAGTCAACCAATCGAAAATCAACATACCTTTTATGTGCTGAAGACAAAATTAAAAGCACACAAGCCCAGAGACAATGGTTAGCAGATTTAAGGCAATAATTGCATGCATAGTAAACAGTATGCAAACAATGCACTTAGCGCTCGGAAATGAGGGGACTGCATAAACTGCTGTAATTTCCGAAATATTAATCTGATATGAATGAAAAAGTACTCTGAAATATTTATTTTATTATTCCAACTCTTCCCTATTTTGAACATGCATTAATTACTATTACATAACAAGCGCACAAGTACATTTATTTAAGTCACAACAAAATAATAAACGCAACAGAATTACAATGGCAGTGCATTCAATACTCCCCCCGCCGCCAACAGGAGAATTCAGAGACCCCTGTGAAGTCATCCCCAAAGACCCATATGTTGAACTTGGCTCCAGTATCAAGCTTATGTTTAAGAAGACATGCAACACGTGGAAGCTTAACAGCCACAGCAAAAACTTTTGGACGTTGGAAAACAAGAGGATCGACGAGAGTCTCTATGAAACCAACTCCACATTCTCTGGTTTGACCATCAGCAACATAACCCTCCCAAAAGCAACAGTACGATTTCACAGCTACGTGCAGGAATACGAGCAAATCCTGAGTGGCACCATCATACGAACATACCGTAAATACTTACTTTTTTGTTTGTGCCTGATTTCTTCAGTAAGTAAACATTACAATGAAATATGGGTGAAAAATAAATTAGGTCCTTAATTTTTTTTTAAAACAGAGAGACCCCGAAACATATCATGTGTGACGTTTATCTCACGACGCGATTTTGTATGTCACTGGGAGCATGATATCCAACCCACAGAGAAAGTAAACTATAAAGTCATTCGGCAAAGGTAAGTTTTCAACAAACGTCTTCCTTATTTACCCCAACTTCCTCGTATGCCTTGTTTCCACTGGTGCCAAACACTGGTGTTTTTCGCTGAAGTGCAGTCCCCATTGAAAGTCTACACACCAATTCAATGCCGGCTCTAGCCTTTTGGAGGCCCTAAGCAAAATTTGATTTGCAAACCCCTTGTCTCCTATCGGTAAGGGGCCCTAAGCGACCGCTTATGTCGCTTTTGCCTAGAACCGGCCCTGCACCCTCTGTATGTTGCCACTTTTTGTAAACTTGAAAGTGATTTAAAACCCAAAATAAAACATGCTATTGAACTACACAACTCTACATTTTTCACAAAAAAATAATTCTAAATGTTCTGGCTTAAATTTGCTTGAGAATAAGAGAGACACTGTTAGAATTGTGATGTAAATCAATAATTGTTGATCAAATATTGTTGAAACGTTTATATTTTTACTGCCTCGTTTTGTGTAGCTACCCAGGGCCAAGTGAGATGTGTAGCTCTAACCACACGTCATGCTCTTTTAAGAGCCTGCCGATGCTTGCATCACAAATTAACATCACTGTGCAAGCAGAAAGCATGTTTTGGAAGGTCAACTCGTGCACACTGGAATTGGATCCTTGGAATACAGGTATGTAATCAAAATGCAAATGGATTGCTCTAAAGCAGTCTGCAATCAAATAACATTGTTTCATATGTTGTGCTTGTTGCCACTATTACAAATGCATTCCAGAATTTTTGTGAATAACATTTTTTTTTTTAAAACCTTCCATTTTGTTCTGAAAGTATAATCTGTTATTGTTTATATGTTGTTATATGTAATCGTTCCAAGACAAACATTTGATCACAATCTATTGTCAAGCTCCAAAGCTCCAACACCAGCCTTCTTTCATTACATTTATTTTATGTGTTGGGTTCCTAACAAAATCCTAAAACAAGTAAATCTGACTACCTAACTTGTTCTCCAAGTGAAAATTGACCCTCCAAAGCATGTCCGGGTGGTTCCTCTCCGTACTTGCCTGAAGGTGGATTGGGAAAGACCCGGAGGAAAAGATTTTCTTTCCCAGGTCATACACTGTCAAGTGAGATACGCCCAGGTACACATTTCCTCCATTATTCATTGCGCCTGCTTGTGTTTTGTATGTTGCTCAATGAAATGCAATGTGCAATCTTTGTGTTTCGTCTTTCTGTGTACGTGTCCAGCATGTAATGTATACGTCTATGAGTGAGATGGCCGAGACCACCACAATGACCACTGCTGAAGTGGAGGAATGCACTAACCACACAACGTCAGTCCGATGTTCTTTAGACAAGGCCCCTTGGAGTAACTGGAGCAGGCCGGTGACAGTCCTCTCCTATTTAAATGGTAAGGGAACACAGAGACCTATTCTGACTATCGCGGTGGCTGTACAGGTCCCCAGGAGAGCTACAGTACAAACCTGTTATATTTGAGGTGACAGGTTTGAGTGACGACATATATTCAGAGAGAATCTCAAAGGACTGATCTAGGATCAGCTGCCCTCTGACCTTATATGTAAACCTATTCATTATGCTTTAGAAGGCTAAACAGCATTTAATTTCCAGTTCTATGTATGGCCCTGCTTCAGTGCAAAAAAATCTCAATTTGTGCCTAGAGCCATCCCTGGTAGTTTCTGATTATTCTTCATTGTTAATATTTTGTTGGGAAGCTGTATGCACATGTTCACCTCGCTTGAAGAATAAGACTTTGATTATTAGCCCAAACGGTCTATGTGTTGGCCTGGCCCCCTTGACAAGTATTATCAAATGTCAAAATCTGGGTTTTCTACTAACTTCTGCACATAATCGTCTGCGATGGTTTAATAGGGATTAACAATGCCGTTGAAACCAACCTTGTTGGTTCATTGAATGAGTAATCATGATTAAAATATGTGTCTTGAAATGATTTGAACAGAGCCCAGTCTTCATTTGGGGGCCAGGGCTTGTGAAATGGGTTGTGGTCAGAGCTGTGGGCTGGGCTTACATAGGCGTTCTACGGTTTGTTTCCACACGTTGGTCTTTTCATAAACCCCATCAGACATTTTAAAATCTTTAAAATTTTTCACATTTTCAAATATTTTTCTTACAGAGCTGATGTAATCGGTCAAATGTGAAAGAGCCTGTGTTAACTGAGCTATTGTGAACTGATAATGTTTCCTGGACCATATATTGGTCAGCCAACTTTCTGTTTTAGTTTTAGTATTTGACAGCACTTAGCATTTTTTATGATCTTAATCAGGCAGCTACTTAAGGCTTTTGGTTTCATTCTACCTATTAAATATCATTACATTCATCTATGTAATTGACTTGTCTGCAAGGCTTATTGAAAGTAACTTTAAAATGGGGATTTGGGTGACATTATGAGTAGGCTGAACTCTGATTTCTATGAAAATAGTGAGCGGGTGGCAATTGAACCTGTGGAGGAAGATAGATCCACCAGATAACCATGGGACACGAGGAGTGCACCTAATGTGGAAGGTAAAGTGTGACATCGTCCAGGGAAAGAAGACAATGACTTTAAACTGAACATTGTAACACTGTCCTTTATGTAGCAGGAGTGTCCAACTCCAGTCCTGGGACTCTTATCCTTGTCAAAAAAACTTGAGGATTTTCTGTCATGATTTCGAACCATCCAGTAGATATCTTGGAGTTCTTGTTATTATGGGAACTAATCCTATAGGGTTATTTTGTAGCTTTTCAGATAGAATCTGGTTCCTATAACAATCCTATGACATTTGTACTAGACTTCGCTAACAGTATTTTCAAAGGAACACATTCTCTGAGATTCCTGTAGGATTTTTCCAAATCATGACAGCTTCCATATGTGTAAGTCAACATGATGGCTAAACCCTGCCTACAGTATTCCTAGGAAATTTCTTCCTGATTGCACGGTTTACATCTTAAGAAAAGAGGATTTTCTGAAATAATGATAGCTTCCATATGTATGAAGTCAATATTATGGCTAAACCTGGCCTATTCCTAGAAAATATCTCCCTAAAATTCTAGTTTAAACCTCAACCAAACCACTGAAGTGTAACCTCAACCAAACCACTGAACATAATCCTAACCTCAACCTTGTAGACCGAAGGTAAATGGCTAATTGTGTGGCTGCCGAAGCTAGTGACCAGTGACTTTTGTACATGGGTTGTTCTTCCGGCCCTTCATTAACATTGTTGATTTTACACATCAAAATATAATCCAAAACTTGACTCGGGCATGTTAATTCTGGGTTGAAACTAAAACCTGCTCACCCAGTATCTCACCCAGGACCAAAGTCAGAGAACCCTAATGGTGTCACTTCACCGGATGTTGCCTTCCAGAAAGCTGTCTAAATGTCAGGCCGTATTGCACACAGCTATTAATTCTAATCAAGGGTGCGATTTGTTCTCTCTGTCAGGGTGAATCAGTGATGTATAATAAATGTTCCCCTTTGTACAGGGCATATCCCCTGCCTGCAATGCCATTGACGGATACAAACTGACCTGCAGGGAGGCAGAGATGGTGGTTACCTCTTCAGAGGACAGGGCCTCTATCACTCTGGACCAGCGGGCATGCAGGGTCACTCTGGCGGCCTTTCGCGGTAACACCACATTTCCCGAAGACTCAGTCTTTGTACCAGCCATTGGGGAGAGTAAGTCGCTGCAGTAGATTGTGTGCGTCCTTTTTTTATTTCTATGTTTGTTATTGACCGCTTAAAAAAGGCGCACAGTCTTTCTTCAGAGTAACTACCCTTTTTCTAATGATGTGTTGTGTGTTGTTCTTGGCAGTTTTTTTTTAAGTTAGCATTTCTGTGTTGTAGACAACCTTCTCACGTTCATACAAACTCATCTCTGTCAGGTCTCTACCAGGTCACGGCACCCCGGGCCTCAGCCAAGGATGGCGTCATCTATGTGAGCTGGGCTGTTCCCCCGGTCCGTCCTGTCAACGGCTACATGATAGACTGGACCGCAGACGGAGAGACATACAACTGGCTTCAGATCCAAGACACTGACCTCAAATTGACCGGTGAGCTTGGAATTTTAATGGGTGGCTGGGTGGATGGATCAATGACTGGATCAGTGGATGGATGGAGGGATTCTGACTGGATCAATGGATGGATGGACGGATAGAGTGCATCCTTTGGCGAATACCTGCGACTGAGGCTCAGGGCATTCGACACAACACAAAGGGGTCGCTAGGGCACAACAAGACAAGGCCACTCTGTCCCACTACCCATCCACCCTGGATGGAGATGAGCCCATTTGCGCTGCCCTCCAAGGGACCCCAGGAATGATTTTAATAACTCGGTTGTGATCAATCAATAGGTTTTAATAAGCTTGTGAATGCATACTGTTACGTACCGTGGTAAAGGTAGTTTTACGTTGGATATTTGACAGATATTCAGACATTCAAAGCTCAATAGCTTGCAAACAATTGAAGCTACAGGCCTCGGGTTAGTCTCGTTATGAAAGAAAAAGGTTGGACCAAACTGCACAGGCCTCGTTTTCTCGATTCTGACAGGAGTTTCCAAAGGGCAGGAGACCTTTATGGTAATATTGTAGTCAGTCTTGCACATAACCGTCGCAAGGGAGCATCAACAAATTGCATCGTCAACATTTTCAAATCTCAACAACATCACCAAAAAACGTCAAACCAATGTAAAACTGTTCAGGAAGAAAGGGAAATGGGCTGCTTTTTATAGATTGCTAAACTTTTTTATGGATAATATAGATATGGATCTATTTGCTATGAACACATTAAAACATAATGTATAGTTCAGAATTTCAATAGCTCCTTGATCACATGACCTAGACGCTTCAAATCACTCTTATAATCTTCAGAGGGAAGGCTCACACATTGCACAGCCTTTGGTTTCACAGTTAAGCACCTACACAATTTTAGGGAAGCATTTGAAAATTCTAAATTTCAATAGCTTTCTCAGAATGAGACAGAGAGACATCATTTTGATGCTACATTATTCCCTACATAAAGCAGCATGTTGCACACCCTTTAGCTTTCCCAAAATATTGATCCCAATTTTTTTTTAAATAGACATATGTGACTAAATCGCTTGTAAATTCAATAGCTCCCTGATTACACGAACTAGACGCTTCAAATCCATCTTATAATCGTGTAGGGTCACACATTGCACAGGCAGTGGTTTCCCAGTTAAGCACCTGCACAATTTTAGGGAAGCATTTGAAAATTCAAAAATTCAATAGCTTTCTCAACATGAGACTGAGACACATTATTTTCATGCTAGATTATTCCCTCCATAGGGCAGAATGTTGCACACCCTTTTGTTTTCCCAAAATATGGATCCCGATTTTTTTTTTTTTTTAAATACACATATATGACAAAATCGCTTGTAAGTTCAATAGCTCTAGGTCATGTGATCAAGGAGCTATTGAATTTACAAGCCATTTTGTCCTATATATTTATTTATTTTTTAAAATGGAATTCAAATTTTGGGAAAACCAAAGGGTGTGCCACATGCTGCTCTATGTAGGGAATAATCTAGCATCAAAATGACGCGTCTGTCTCATGCTGAGAAAGCTATTGAAATTGTAATACTTCAAATACTTCCCTAAAATTGTGTAGGAGTTTAACTGGGAAAACAAAGGCTGTGCAATGTGTGAACCATCCCTCTGAAGATTATAACAGTGTTTTGAAGCATCTAGTTCCTGTGATCAGGGAGTTATCGAATTTACATCCGATTTTGTCATATATGTGTATTTGAAAAAAATCAGGATTCATTTTTGGAGAAAACTAAAGGGTGTGCAACATGCTGCTCTTTGTAGGGAAAAATGCAGCATCAAAATGATGTATCTGAGTCTCATGTTGAGAAAGCTATTAAAATCTTGAATTTTGAAATGCTTCCTAAAAATGTGTAGGTGCTTAACTGGGCAACCAAAGGCTGTGCAATGGGTGAGCCTTCCCTCCTAAGATTAAAAGAGTGATTTGAAACATCTAGGTCAAGTGGTCATGTAGCTATTGAATTTACAAGCGATTTTGTCATGTGTATTTAAACAAAAAATTGGGTCCAAAATTTTGGGAAAACTAAAGGGTGTGCAACATGCTGCTCTATGTAGGGAATTATCTAGCAGCAAAATGATGTCTCAGCCTCATGTTGAGAGAGCTATAATTCTGAATTTTCAAATGCTTCTCTAAAATTGTGTAGGTGCTTAATTGTGAAACCAAAGGCTGTGCACTATTTGAGCCATCCCTCTGAAGATTAAAACAGGGCTTTGAAGCATCTAGGTCATGTGATCAGGGAGCTATTGAAATTCTAAACTGCACATTGTTTTAATGTGTTCATAGACAATATATTAATATCTATATTATCCATAAAAAAGTTTAGCAATCTATAAAGAGCAGCCCATTTGCATTTCTTCATGAACAGTTTAATATTGGTTTGAGGTTTATAGGTGATGTAGTCAGAGTTGTTGAGATTTGAAAATGTTGATGATGCACTTTGTTGACGCTCCCTTGCGACGTGCTTTGGTTATGTGCAGACTGTCTGTAATGTCGCCATAAATGTCTCCCGCAGTTTGAAAACCACGATTGGAATCGAGAAAACGAGGCCTGTGCGTTGTTATCCAACTTTTTTCTTTCATAACGAGACTAACCCGGGGTTTGTAGCTTAAAATGTTTGCGAGCTATTGAGATTTGAATGTCTGAATATCTGTCAAATATCGAACGTAAAACTACCTTTACCACGGTCTGTTACGTTTCCTGACTTTACATCCAGACCGTCGTGGTGACAGGTGTCTTTTCTTTCTAGCTCCAGGGTCGGACGTAATACCCACATTTATTGATTTCATCCGCTGCTCATGAGTTGTGTTATTCCAAGGTTTCACTGAAATAATTGGCATTTATTAGCTCTTGTACATGTCATGAGAGCTTGTCTGAGAACAATCTCACTACCCGACGGGACGAGACCGCTCTCCCTTCCCGTAAGCCAGGGGAACAATTCCATATCTACACACACGCACTGGAAGTGCGTTATATTACAATGCCCACAATGTCCTTTAGTGGTAAAGCTGTCTACGTGCTACAACAATACACTGTGCATTAAAGGTCCATTTAGCGGTGTTTGGTTGAAAGAGGATCAGAAAGCTTTTAGACTGATTATAAACTGAGTGGTAATGTGTGTATACAGACCACATGTAAGTGTTAATGTGATTCCAATCAGCTATTGTGCATTGAAATGTACATTGGGAAGTTATCCTTCCACAGTTTTGGTGGCGTCAGGCCGGGCAAGAAGTGTTGAAGACCCCCAAGAATTATTCAGAACGTGTCGGGCAAGAAGGGTTGAAGACCCCCAAGAATTATTCAGAACGTGTCACCGTAGGTTAGTTGAGCTGACCGCCATCCGTCAATCGACTGAAGACAACACGTGGCTCTGGGTGGCGGGCGATCTTTCCTCGATGACACGCACGTCAGTTGAGTCCCAACATTAATCGGCACCCCCGGTGACCGGCACCGTCTGTAGTTGCAGACGGGCGAAAATCTGATAAGTTTGGAGGCGACTATTACATACAATTTTCTCAAGAGCAACTTTTGCGGGGGACACGAAATTAGTGCTGTAATACTGTTTTAGTATGCACCATCGGTTTGCTTGCTACTGTAGCTCTGCAAATTCAGCTATTGTGTGTGAACCCTACCAACATAAAACAAATTTACTGGATTTCAGACGGTAGACACGAACACTGTCACCTTGCCAGCTAAGGAACACTACATACACTGCAAGCTTCTCTCATTGACTCGAATTCAAACAGCTGCAAAAGCTGGTTGATGTTACTGTAGCTTGCTAGCAAACATCAGCTAACCGCTAGCTAACAACGAGTGACCTGTAATTCAATGCAGAGAAAATGAAGGCTGGTGACGGTTAGAAATGTGTTTTATTGTATTGACTGGTAGACGTAAAGAAATGTCTAACATATGCTTTCTTTGAACTACTTACTGAAAGTCAGCCACCAACTACAGATTCAGATTCCGACACATGCACTGCGCCACTACTGAGGGCTGGGGGCAGTGGATCAAACCACTGTGGGGCAAAGGGCTGGGGTGTCGCAATTTTTTGAAACTTCAACGCGCTATTAAGTGTCACATAGTTATGTTTACATTTATATAATGACGTCGTCTGCACTCATCGAGTTAGAAAAAACATGGACAACTGTTTTATATGGAGGACCAAAAGTCAAAATTAAATATTTAAAAATATAATTAAATATATTATTTTAAGTGGCACATTATTATGAAAACGTTGTATAATGCCCCTTTTTTAAAAATAAAGGTATGATATTTCATAATACATTATATTTCCTAAAGTTTTCTTTTTTCATCACAATATCTATTTCATAGAATGATGGCCTTCTTCATAATATCGTGACCTATTTCATAATTCCATGGCGTATTTCATATTTTCATGGTGTATTTAATAATTGAATGGCCATTAAATGTTGAAAAACACCATGAAATTATGAAACACACCATGAAATGATGAAATACGCTATGATATTATGAAATAGGTCACAATATTATGAAAAAGGCCATGGTTCTATAAAATACATCTTGTGATGAAAGAAAAACATTGGGAAATATAATGTATTATTATGAACTAATATACCATTATTTTGCAAAGGGGCATTATAAAAAATATTTTTGTAATAATGTGCCACTTAAAATAATATATTTAATTAATTAATTATATACTTAATTTTGATTCCTTTGGTCCTCCATAGTTTTCTTTTGTGGCACTTTTTGGGTAAAAAGTTGTTTTCAACAAATTTGTCCATAGCATAGAACAAATTCAAACCCCTAGATGGTAAGTAGAGACCATGGAATGTTACACACACGCCTTTGTAGACGAGAAACAAATTGTCGAGACATGTCCTCTGAAGCACATTTCTCCTAGCCTTTCTGCTTCTGATCAAACTGCCCCCTCAGCTAGGAAGTCCTTACGCACTTGGAGGAGAACATAATTCACTTGCTGGAGCCCAACCTACCTACTAAGAGTAGGATTTAAACAGGGATTCAATTTACTTTTCTTTTTTTTAAATGCTGTTTTCTCCCCTTCTTTCAGGCCTGCTGAATTTTACTCTATACACCATCACAGTAACTCCACTCTATGATGCCAATACAGGACTAGGAAAGGTACTAACGATCTGCTCAAAAGAAAAAGGTACCACTGGAATTTCCTCTTTTTTGTGTCCCTTTTTTGAGGGTGGTGCATCTTTGTTTCTTAAAAAAGTATATTATTTAATGTATCTGTGTTTTAATTGTATCAGTAAATTTTTAATTACGTATTCATTACTTCATGAACTCAGCTCCCGATTATATCTTGTCAATTGATGTAATCGACCTCGAAAAAAGTGCTCAGGTCAACTGGACAACTGTACCTCAGAGCCCATGCACCGGTGTCATCATCAACTACACTGTGTTCTACAAGACTCGAACGCAGCCAGAGATGAGTGAGTCTCTTGGAACGCTGTTTAAAACGGTTATGACAGTATTTCAGCCATACCCAGGCTCAATTGTTGTTTCCCGCGCCCCACTTCTCAGGTGTAACAGTTAATAGCGGGATACAGAAAGTGACTTTGGAGCCTCTCCAATCAGACACTGAGTATAGTGTCCATGTCATGGCTAGCGCTGTCACTGGGAAAACCAACAGCAGTGTCTCCCACTTCAAAACGAAAAGATATGGTAAGGTCACATCCACGGCAACAGATTCAAACATTAAAAGACCCCTGGTGGTGAATCACGTTTATTTAATGTGTTTAATTAGAAGCAGCGGGTGGGAGCTACAAATGTTCTATCCATCGGATTAGGAATTAGGATATATCGTTTGATATGATCCTTATTTTGGTTCTAACCATGTAATTACTAAAACAGACATTTAAGTTGACGTCTACTGTAGAATGGACTGGTAGCCATTTTAATTCTGCTCCTCTGTCACGATAGTTCTAATTTTCAGTTTCTCTGAAACATTTCTGTGTTGCTCCAACTGTTGCTAACTGTCAAAAGAAACTGTAGGGCTTTTGGATTCTTATTGTCATTGTTCCATGGCAAAGGTGTAGTAACCTATGGAGGTAAACGGTAGGTTCTTCTAGTTAATGTCTCTGCCTCCCCCCTCAGGCAGGAACTTTGTCATAACAACCAGCTTCATCTGTGGTGTCAGCTTCCTCGTTGTCCTAGTAACTGGACTGTACTGTGTCATTCAGTAAGTGGTGCCATAGATCTCAGAATGTTTTAAAGCTATGAATATTCCACCCTGGATACCCCATTTAAGTTCCTGCTTCCCCATTTTATCCTGTCTGTCTTTGTTTTGGTTTACCCCATGTGTAACATTGTTTTGTTCCGTGTTTCATTTTGTTTATGTCCTAGTTCAGTTATCCAGCTTTCGGTTTTGTTCCTGTCCCTTTTGTTTTCATTTATCAAACGTCTTCTGTTCTCCCTGCTTTTGTGTGCTGCCTTTCCATCCAGCAATCGTTACAACTTTAAGTCAAACAATGTCAAATAATTTACAATTTTAATGTCACACTAATATACATTGCATGAGAGGATTTGCAGTGTCACGTCTGTTAATGGATTCCTAGGTGGAAGAGGATCATGAGGAATATGGTTCCTAACCCGGGTCTTAGTTCCTTGGCTTTCTGGTCGTCCCAGGAATGCCAGAAGGTAAACATAAAAATTGAATCAGAATAATTTTCAAATGCATTCCATTTATAATGTTTGGCAGTGGATAATACATTTACGGTTTTAAAACAAGTGTTAGACCATTTCTTATGGATACAAATGTCCACGCTTGCAGTTTCTGCTATTCCTTCTGTCCTCACCATTTCTTTTTGGAAATATGTCACTCCACAGATCCAGCCATTTAACAACCCACCGGAACCCGAGACCATCTGTGAAAATATTTACCCCTGTGAGGTGGACACCAAAACGAACAGAGTGTCGGGGCCGACCTCCGCAGAGGACGAGGACACACGGGACGGAGAAGAGACAGGCAGCCTCCAGACGGACCGAAGAAGCTCTGGCTTTGGGAGCAGCAGCTCCTGTGACAGCCAGTCTGTAGAGGAGAGCATTAGACTGATTCCGGCACCAGCCGAGCTCCCATCGCGGGCTCAACCAGACAAAGGACTCAATCCGGTGGAGTCCGTCCCCTCCCAAGACTCACCATTGGACTCCTTGGGCTCACAGCTCCCTGAGCGTTGTCCCATCAACCCATACAGAGGGCAGACTCCGGTCGGAAGCCCAGCGCCGTTGGCGGGACACGAGGAGGAGTTAGGCAGGAGCCTGCTAGTGACGAGCTATCACGGCCACACTGACTCTAGCCAGGCGTATGTTACTCTGGGCATGTTTAAACACAGAAAGTCCAGTGGGGAAACGTAGGCTCCAGAATCCAGAGGACTCTCGTCGTCGTCGTCTTCGCCGCGTCTTTACCCAGGTCCAATGGCTCATTAGCCGTTGGGTTTAGTTCTAACTTTTTTTATTTAATTGTACTTGCATCTTTTGTATAAATGTAGCTTGCTAAGCTAGATAGATAGCCGGAAAGACTGTGGGGGTTGTTTCAACACTAGTTCCTGAGAACAGACGGGAAACGTGCCATGCATGACTGAAAGTATTTACCACCGTCTCAGTCAGTGTCTGGGAATATGCCGTTACTAAAAAAAGCACACCCTATTTCATACACCAAACAGTGATCAGGTCACAAGTGTATCCCTCTAAAAACAATATGGTTTAATGACCTTTACACATTTAGTTGTATTACATTCAGGAATGATAATGGATTCAACAAGGATTCCTTACCTTCGATTAATGCCACATACACAACACTTCGACGGTAAATATTATTTTAATTTGGAATAAAAGGTAATTAGACGTGAGAAGTGTGAGTCAATACTTGGTAGAACCACCTTTCAAAGAAATTTAGAATAGAGGCCTTTTGTGTAATGCTCTACCAGCTTTGTACATCTGTTTCCTGACATTTTTGCCTGCTCTTCTTATGGCAAGGTTGCTCAAGCTCTCTGAAGTTGAATGGGTCCTGCCGGTTAACAGCTGCTTTCAAATCTTGCCAGTTTCCCAACTGGATTAAGGTCTGGTCTTTGGGCCATTTTAGGGTGATCTGTTTCTACCTTTCCAGACTTGGGTCAAATACCAATGCAAATTTGTGTAGAAGTATTTTTGTTATGACAAAATGCATCCGGTTTGAAAATCACCAGTATACTGCATTTGCAAATACTCTTAAACATATATGTATTTGCAAATATTTTGATTACGTATTTTCACTTACCTAATAGCCAATGAGGGTAGCAGATGAAGTGGTGAGACAGAAAGAGAAATAGTTTGTCTAAACTGAAACTCCTTATGATGCACTAAGTTACGTTTATTAATTCAGGAAACAAAAGCCCATATTTAGAGTTTCAGGTTAAGTTAACATTCAGCTAGCGTATATGTGCTGCATCTGCAATTAGATTTGTATGGTTTTTGGAGTTGTTGTTTAAAGAGTATTGTTTCCATATTAAGCTCTTTTGGTCCCTGATTGTCTGAGAATCTGTCTGGCTGCCGATCCATGCTTGTCCAAAAACGTACAGCATTTCATCAAGCCTGTAAACGCAAACATTAAAGCCACATGCAAACACAAACACAATATATCCTGTTCAAGAAAATCCATGCAAACCCATAATAAGGTGACTCAAGACTTTAATGTCTGAAGAAAAGTGTAACACCCTTTGAATTAATCCGGTTTTAACTGATCCAGTCTTTCTTTGTTGGTGACCTTTGACTTGCAGCTGCTGTTCCTGTCATGTATTTTGTATGACAAGTGCTGTCATGCATTTTGGTCCTGTTCCCATTTCCACATTAGTTTTTTAAAGTAGGAAATGCTGGGCTGTATCATACTCTCAGCTAAATACTGCTAAACACGTGCATTTTCCAGGTGCATTTTCTGCAACTAAAATAATTGTGTGTGTGTGTGTTTGAACAAAAAGCACATTTTTGTCCATTAAAATAACATAAAATTGATCAGAAATACAGGGTAGACATTGTTAATGTTGTAAATGACTATTGTCCCTGGAAACGGATGATTTACAATGGAATATCTACATAGGCGTACAGAGGCCCGTTATCAGCAACCATCAGTTCTGTGTTCCAACGGTGCATTGTTTGATAATCCATGTTTATCATTTTGAAAGGCTAAATGATCATTGGAAATCCCTTTTGCGATAATGCTAGCACCGCTGAAAACTGTTGTGCTGATTAAAGGAGCCATAAAACTGGCCTTTAGACCAGTTCAGTATCTTCAGCATCAGCGTTTTATGGGTTCGATTACAAGCTCAAAATGAGAACTTTTTTGTGAAACGCATCTGTCTTTTCTTGTTCTGAGAAATGAAGGCTGTTCCATGCGAGAAATTGGAAGATCTCATACAACGTTGTGTAATACTCTCTTCACAGAACAGTGCAAACTGCCTCTAACCAGAATAGAAAGAGGTGCGGGAGATCCCGGTGAAACAACAAGAGGTCAAATACATTAGAGTGTCTAGTTTGAGAAACAGACTTCACAGGTCCTCACCCGACAGCTTCATTAAATAGTACCCACAACACACCTCAACGTCAACAGTGAAGAGGCAACTCCAGGATGCTTCAGGAATCACAATTAGCTGAAGTACACCGGTGTGAAAGTGTCACATGACCCCAAGATTTAATTCACCAGGAAGGCCCCAGACTGTTTTTTTTTTAATCTGGGGCCTTGATGTTATATACACATTTCTAAAAAACTTGGAACGCTACATGAAATGCAAATATAACCAGAATGCAATGATTAGCAAATCATTTATCCCTATATTTAATTGAAAGTAGTACAAAGACAACACATAAGGTTGAAACTGAGAAATTCTATAGTTTTTGGAAAAATTCATGCCCATTTTGAATTTGATGCCAGTGACACATTTCAAAAAAGTTGGGACGGGCATGATTACCATTGTGTTGCATCACCTCTTCTTTGAACAACACTCTGTAAGCGCTTGGAAACTGGGGAGACCATTTGCTGTAGTTTTGAAAGTGAAATGTTTTCCCATTCTTTCTTGATATATGATTTCAGCTGCTCAACAGTTCAGGGTCTCCTTTGTTGTATTTTTTGTTTCATAATGCGGCAAATGTTTTCACTGGGTGACAGGTCTGGACTGCAGGGAGGTGAGTTTAGCACCCAGACTCATGTAGAGCCATGCTGTTGCAATACGTGCAAAATGTGGTTTGACATTGTCTCGCTGATATACAGTGGATATAAAAAGTCTACACACCCTTGTTAAAATACCAGGTTATTGTGATGTAAAATAATGAGACAAATATAAATCATGTCAGAACTTTTTCCACTTTTAATGTGACGTATAATGTGAACAATTCAATTGAAAAACAAACTGAAATCTTCGAGGGGGAAAACTGAAAACTAAAAACCTTACAATAACCTGGTTGCATAAGTTATTGTAAAATAACATGGGGATGTGGCTCTAACTGGGGATGTGGCTGTGTTCAGAATTAACCAATCACATTCAAACTCATGTTAAATAGAAGTCATTACACACCTGCCATCATTTAAAGTGACTCTGATTAATCACAAATAAAGTTCAGCTGTTCTAGTAGGATTTTCCTGACATTGTCTTTGTTGCATCTCAGAGCAAAAGCCATGGTCCGCAGAGAGCTTCCAAAGCATCAGAGGGATCTCATTGTTGAAAGATATCAGTCAGGAGAAGGGTACAAAAGAATTTCCAAAGCATTAGATATACCATGGAACACAGTGAAGACAGTCATCATCAAGTGGAGAAAATATGGCACAACAGAGACATTACCAAGAACTG
>JACXGI010005584.1:0-23147 GCA_016801175.1 Esox masquinongy | reverse complement strand
CACGAGAAGAAAACTGGTCAGGGATGCTTCCAAGAGGCCTACAGCAACATTAAAAGAACTGCAGGAATTTCTGGCAAGTATTGGCTGTGTGCTACATGTGACAATCTCCTGTATTCTTGATATGAATGGGCTATGGGTTAGGGTGGCAAGACGGAAGCCTTTTCTTACAAAGAAAAACATCCAAGCCCGGCTGAAGTTTGCAAAAACAAACATCAAGTCCCCCAAAATCTCGTGGGAAAATGTGTTATGGTCTGATGAAACCAAGGTTGAACTTTTTGGCCATAATTCCAAAAGGTATGTTTGGCGCAACAACACTGCACATCACCCAAAGAACACCATACCCACAGTGAAGCATGGTGGTGGCAGCATCATGCTTTGGGGCTATTTTTCTTCAGCTGGAACTGGGGCCTTAGTCAGGGTGGAGGGAATTATGAACAGTTCCAAATACCAGGCAATTTTAGCACAAAACGTTCAGGCGTCTGTTAGAAAGCTGAAGATGAAGAGGAAGTTCACCTTTCAGCACGACAACGACCCAAAGCACACATCCAAATCCACAAAAGCATGGATTCACCAGAAGAAGATTAACGTTTTGGAATGGCCCAGTCAGAGCCCAGACCTGAATCCAATTGAACATCTGTGGGGTGATCTGAAGAGGGCTGTGCACAGGAGATGTCCTCGCAATCTGACAGATTTGGAGCGCTTTTGCAAAGAAGAGTGGGCAAATATTGCCACGTCAAGATGTGCCATGCTAATAGACTCCTACCCAAAATACTGAGTGCTGTAATAAAATCAAAAGGTTCTTCAACAAAGTATTAGTTTAAGGATGTGCACACTTATGCAACCAGGTTATTGTGAGTTTTTTATTTTTCCCCCTCAAAGATTTCAGTTTGTTTTTCAATTGAATTGTTCACGTTATAGGTCACATTAAAGGTGGAAAAAGTTCTGACATGATTTATCTTTGTCACATTCTTTTACATCACAAGAACCTGGCATTTTAACAGGGGTGTGTAGACTTTTTATATCCACTGTAAGCAAGGCCTTCCCTGAAAAACAGGTTGTCTGGGTGGCAGCATATGTTGCTCCAAAACCTATATAAATCGTTCAACATTAATGGTGCCTTCACAGATGTACAATTCCATACATCACGGATGCTGGCTTTTGAACTGTGCACAGATAAGCCGGATGGTCCCTCTCCTTTTTACTCCGGAGGACGCGGTGTCCATAATTCCTAAAAATAATTTAAAATTTTGACATGACAGTTTTCCACTTGACCTCAATCCATTGTAAATGAGCTCAGGCCCAGAGAAGGTGGCAGCGGTTCTGGATCTTGTTTATATGTGGTTCCTTCTTTACATGTCTTTTTCTTGCGTTTGTGGATCCAACAACATACTGTGTTCACAGACTATGGTTTTTGGAAGTGTTCCTGAGCCCATGCAGTTATTTCCACTGCAGAACCATGTCTGTATTTAATGCAGTGCCGTCTGAGGGCACGAAGATCACAGCCATCCAATATTGGTTTTCGGACTTGTCCCTTACATACAGATATTTCTCTGGATTCCCTAAATCTTTCAATGATATTATGTACCATAGATGAGATCCCCAAACTCTTTGATATTTTACGTTGAGAAATGTTATTCTTAAATTGTTGTACTATTTGCCCACGCAGTCTTTCAGTGTGTTTTGACCATTGCCTGCATGACCTGCCTTGTCCTCGTGCTAAACAAACATCGCTCTCTGCGCGTGGAGGCACATTCCTGCGTTTTTATTTACTTTTTACACAGCGTCCCAAATCTTTTGGAAACACGGTTGTATTTTAATGGACAAAAAATGTTGCCTTTTGAAAACAAGGACATTTCAAGTGACCCCAAACTTTTGAACGGTAGTGTATGTAAGTATATATTTGTGTGTGTGTGTATATATATACATACAGCTCCAGAAAAAATTAAGAGACTGCACCTTTTTCTTTCCTTTCCAAAAAAGTTCAAAAGGAAAGTTTTGAGTGAGGAACAGAAGCATTCATTCAATTTGCAGTGGTATCTTAATTTTAACCCTTCTGTTCCTCACTCAAAACCTTCCTTTTCGACTTTTTTGGAAAGGAAAGAAAAAGGTGTAGTGGCCTCTTAATTTTTTCCAGAGCTATATGTATTTATTTATATATATATATATATATATATATATATTCTTTAAGTAATTGGTTATACAGGAAATAAATATTTGACTCAGATCTGTCATCCACCGTTGTCTTGTGTTTTTAGTGAGCTGGATCTTGTGGCTCTGTTCACCTGAAAGAACTGTTTCATTTGGTTCCTGAACATTTACTTATTTAACAATAACCCCAGAAGGATGGGGAAAAAAGTACAAATCTCCAATGAAAAAACAATCTAGGGCCTTCTAGGTGAATTTAATCTTGGGGTCATGTGACACTTCACACCAGAGTACTTCAACTAATTGTGATTTCTGAATGCATTTGGCTGCTCTACAGCTTAAGTAAAGGTGGTGAATGCTTACCCAATCAAAACCATAGTTTATGTTTTTTCTCCACATTTACATAGTGTATTTTTGTGTAAATCAGTGACAGAAAATCCCAGTTAAATACATTTTAGTTCCAGACTGTGACACTAAAAGAATTCACAAGTCCTGGGGGGGATGAAAACTACAATCCAAATGCAAAGAAAACGTTTTTTTTTAAAACTGGGACTGGGATTAGTTCTTTTTCCTCCTAGCAACATGTTCTCATTGAAAATAAAGCACAAAAAATAGACTGCTTTACAAGATTCATCATAATGTTAATATCACTTTGTGAAATGACAGACATCAGGCATTTAATTAGGTTTTATTATTATTACACTTTCTAAAACCATGCTCCCAAAAAAGGAAATATGTATACCTGTGGCATGCACTGAAATACTAGGTAATGTTATACTTTGTATATGTAGTGTTAACTGAGGGATGGTGTCAGAGTACATTTCAAAAACCCTCAAAAAATAGAAATATTCAGAAGTCAGTAAATGTTACATTCATTTCTCCAACATAGGAACAAATCTGGATCCTGCTGATCTGTACATATGTTCCAAACAAACCTAAAACTAACAAAATATACTGCATTCTTCCCAATCTTCAGAAATGTGATAATGACAAACATTTATATAAAAAAATATAGCAGTAACAAAAATTAACTCAGGTAATACTGCATCAATGTCTTTTTCTGACCTGGAACTAGATGTTTCCAATCTTCTTAGTCAATTTTACCACAAACCATCAATTCAAATAAAATATCAGAAAATAATTTATACAATTTGAAATAAAATTTTAAAAAAGTAACTCCTGGGCATTGTGATCTTGGACAACGGATCTGATGACGACTTTTCAGCATAATTCACAACGTGAACATAACCAGACTTTAATTAAAATAAGCCACTTTAGCAAGGCTGATGTCAGTGTGTCAAACGGTGTCTCCGCATCTGCAAGCATGTCCTATAAACCGTCATCCGCTTACTGACATGATACACACTGTTGTATTTGTTCCTTTCAAGTCCTCCCTGTCGGAAAACAAATCGTCAAACTGAGCCAGCGTGTGGAGTACAGTGGCCATGTGAGGTAATGCGCTTTTCTTCAAACGGCAACGGGTAAGGCTGAAATAACAAAGCGAAGTACAAACTTCTGCAGCACTGAAGTCAGCAGCACTGACAAGCCTTTTTCAACAAGATGTCGTCCGGTCAGCCTGAGGGGACGTATAGGTCCACAGCAGTGGTTCATAAAACGAGGGGAAGAGGACACAGGGCTGCGTTACCATGGTAACTGCCGTCCTGGAAACACAGGTCTTCAGGGCAAACTATAAAAACTACAGCCAGAATTGGTCATTTGTTAATTTCTTGGACAGCTTCCCAGCTCTCCCTCCTTTTGGTGCCTAGTGAACTCCGACCTGGTGATTTGTGACATGGCTGTTTGCCACGGACTAGATCTCCTTTTATTGACATACAGCGTATGTTTTTCACTGTGAGTGTGTCGTTGTTCTAACTAGGTCAGTAACTACATGAATGGAAAACCATACTGGCAACTGTTTGCTTTTTAAGATATTAAATCAGTAAAACTCTGACGTACAAGTTAGAGCTTTGAGCCAAACCAATGTCATCCACCTGAAGAGATTTAAGGACACATCTCAGGATGTCAGTATGATATCACTGCCATTCGGTTAAGTGCAAAAATTATACGCAGACGGAATTAATTGTCTGAAAGCTTAAAATGAATGTCTCATATGAACAAAGGCACAAAGGAGGAATCACGTGAAACTCACGCCACCTTACCCCCCTCTCACTGAGGCCTGTAGCCTCTTAGCTGAGGCAGGTAACCGGGGATCGGGTCCAGCTGTCTGTCAGGCGTCTGGCCCTCCTCCGTGGGCGTGGTCTGCTGAGACCCCTCCTCCAGGGGGGAGAACCTGAGCAGGGTCAACCCTTGGTCCTCCATCTCCAGCTGGTTCAAGTCCCCTGGGTCTCCACTGTTGTCGTCGTCGTCGCTGCTCCCGCCAGGCAAGCGCCTGAAGTAAGCGTTCCGCGGGTGTCGCAGGTGGGGCTGCCCACTGCCCTCCTGACCTTCTGGTTGCTCCTCGCTCTCCAGGAGGGGCTGGGTGGACTCGGAGCGGGCGAAGCTGGGCGTCTGGGCCTGGGAGGAGCAGGGCTGGGGGGTCTGGCCCTTGTAGCCGCTGGACGCCACCACCGAGGAGTACTGGACGGTGCTGGCCGTCGTCTGGCCGGAGTCGCCGCCCTCATCGCTGTCTGAGACGCTCTGGCGCGGCGACGACATGCAGGACGAGCCGCCGATGCCGCTGCTGTGCTCCTCCGACAGGTACTTGTCCTTCTTCAGGGGCAGGCCCGCCTTGTCCTCCTCGCACAGTGACCTACCGTCGAACACGTCCACCTCTACCACGCTCACGTCACCCAGCGCATTCTCCTTGGAGACCGGGTCAGTCTGAACGGGGAAAAAGCAGGTCTCGGCTCAGTCAAACCCGTGTGGTGTTCAGACAGCGGCTGTCAATACAACGGTCACATTGACTCTGACTTGTTTTGGCACTTCTACTACTGGGGGGACCTCAAGCATGCGTTCACTTTTCACAATGTGTGGGCACAGGGCAAATACTGAAAATAGTTTTGGGTAAACTGACTTTAGGTGAATGATAAAACCCAGCCCTGTCTGAGGTGAACGGTAAAGTGACTTTAGGTGAACGATAAAACCCAGCCCTGTCTGAGGTGAACGGTAAACTGACTTTAGGTGAACAATAAAACCCAGCCCTGTCTGAGGTGAACGGTAAACGGACTTTAGGTGAACGATAAAACACAGCCCTGTCTGAGGTGAACGGTAAACTGACTTTAGGTGAATGATAAAACCCAGCCCTGTCGGAGGTGAACGGTAAACTGACTTTAGGTGAACAATAAAACCCAGCCCTGTCTGAGGTGAACGGTAAACTGACTTTAGGTGAACGATAAAACACAGCCCTGTCTGAGGTGAACGGTAAACTGACTTTCGATGGGAAATCTGGAGACCAGTTGGCGATGGTGCTGTTGGAGGGGTCCGGAACGGGAGGCCAGATCTTCTTCTTTATCCTGCAAAGAAAAGGACAGCGCTTCATTAACGTGCATCTTACATGGTGGTCCAGGGTGCTCCAGCGGTCTCCGCCTCAGACAAACATGTCCTGTAGCAGCACGGCCCACTGTGCATTCAGCAAAAACCTGCTCCATCCTTCTCCACTTTCATGTCCAACAAAGCATAGAGGACTAAAAGAATACAATAACTGTATGTAAATAAAACGGACAAATAAACAGATCATATATCGGATAAGTTCCAATCAGCACAATATTACATATAGGCCCTGTTCAAAAGCAGTGCACCACAAAGGGAACAGGGTAGCCTTTGGGACAGTTTAGAGTCACACACAAGCGTTTCATTTGTTTTCATGCATATTAAGGCTCTTGTCCAATGGATATGGTTTTTTCACACACATTCCTTTCATTTCCTGCCCTCTCTTCTCCCTTTATTCAGACATACATCAGCCTTCTGCCAAGCAGTGGCAAATCAGCAACAGATCGTATTGCAAATCTGCACTTTCAAACAACAACAAAAAAGTTTAAAGTGTTTTGGTGCAAAAAATGTCATGTTTACTCAATGGAAACGGCAAAATAAGGACAAAAGGTCAAGATCCGCAACTCTGTGGGCTTACGCAACCAAAGTCAATGCTCTTATAACCGGCCCTCACACAGGGGTGTGTCACATGTGCCGTTTCCCAGCATTCAACAGGGTGTGGGCGTGGCCTACCTCTCCATTTTGAATATGCAGAAGACCACCACAGACACGACGAGGAACAGGAAGACCAGGCACGTCAACACCACAATGCCTTCTATCTCTCCAGGAGCTGCGGGGGAAACACAAAGACCCGTCAGCAAGACCCTGTTTAGGTCGGGAACACGTCACCTCCAGAAACCGTGGCCGAGCCTAGTTTGCAGACACAGGAAAACACTACAGAGCGGACAACAGACGCAACGTGAGAGAAATGACACGAGGGCACACGGAACAGTCAAATACAAACCATCGAGCTCAGTCGGCCCTCAGGGTACAGAAAACAGATCATAGTATGTCACCGAAGAACAAAACCCGGACATGTGTGGAAAGGCCCTGTGACGGAACGTGTCTGCACCGTGACGTGTCCCCGATGCCTCGCTCACCGTACTCCAGAGTGTTGAAGGTGTACTCGGGGCCAAACGTAGCGCCTGCTACCGTAGACGCCATGACCTTCACCACGTACTTGCTTCTGCTGGTCAACTGCTTCAGGGTGTAGGAGTATGTATCGGCGGGGACGACGATCGCTGGAAAAAATAACAAACACATTCACGTTGCATTTACCGAGACAGCTTTACATTTTCGTACAAACGCCAGCGCTTAATGTACTTCCGACAGCACTTAAAAACACCAGGCTAAGAAATACCAGCACTTCCATATTCATACTGGTATTTCATATAACATTAAAGGAGTCCCCAGAGCCAGGCCTCGCTGAAGAGGTGCTGTTAAGTAGTAATGGGTTGAACAGTGGTTGCTCACAGTTTTCCTGTTTCCCCATGGTGTAGAAGATGGTGTAGTTGGTGATGAATCCTTGCTGTTTGTCCAGTGGAATCTCCGTCCACCCCAGTTCAACATCATTCTTCCCATTGCGACTCACATTCACAACGGGACCCACCTTTGGAGCTGCACCAAGCACAGTGAGAACATTTGTTAGTAACTTAATTTAACAACATTTAGACATGTTACAGCTTCTACGTTGAGACGATTCAATTTAGTCGGCAACTTCTGTGGCAAATATCAGAACCCAGGCATGTCAATGTCGGAACGGTATGGGGACATTTGACCAACACAGATTAAGACAGTCATGGACTGAAGAGATGTTTCGGAGGAGATTCTCAACAGAGAATTGTGTTTGATCCAGGATTAGGCTTGGTCTGTGTCCTGAAAAGCAGCCCAACAAGCACTAGGGCCGGGATAAAAGTACCTCTTAGTGTTGTGGGAAGGAAGCTGACTTAAATTCATTAGCTAAAACAGCCCTAATGCTGGAAACAAATTATGAGTCACAATTAAGCTGTGTGGAGCACAAGAGCTATTTCTTAAAGGACCAAAGAGCTGTTTTCTGGTTTCCTTAGTTGCCACGGAAACATTATTGTAATACCAGTGACGACCCACTGCTAATCAGCACACAACAGATAAAACACTGTTTCCAAGTTCAGTAACGTAGCGACCAGCTCCACGTGTCTCACCTTTTTGGTCCAAAAAGGCCGGCTCGGTCCACGGTTTCCCAGGCTTTCCAGAGTACATGGGATACACGGAAATATTGTAGCGCTTGAACTTCTCAAGGTTACCTGGATCAGGAAATCAGACATGAAACATTACAACACTTGTTCAGTGTGGTGTCACCTGGTGGCCGTTTGCCAGGTCTGTCCGGGAAGCACCTCAAGGCACGACGGCCATTAGTTGACAGGCGTCTCAACATTTGCATTACTCATCACTACACAACTCCACAGACACTGAAAACACAACACAGGAATAAATCCCGGCGGCAGCCGAATTCTTGGCTACCTCTAATGTATGCCAGGCTTTTGTTTTTGCCGTTCCTGCGCTCCCTCTGCCAGTCCAGCGCGCCGTCACTGACCGACACCCACTCCAGGATGTACTCCGTCACGTCCCTGGCCTTCCCTCTGGGGGGCTCCCACTCCACCCACAACCTCCCCTCCTTGGTAAACCAGGTGAGGGACTTCACTGAAGGGGGCTCTGAAACACACGGGGCGCCAAAACACAAGCTTCATGACGTCAGCACCTCAGAAGCACCCCACAGCCCCAGTCACTTAAGCCTGCATTTCACCATTTCAAAAGGAAGTATAAGGGGGTGACCAAATGAACGTACCTCGAGTCAATTTTGGAATGGTCAAAGAAGCTCGGGGAGACATGCCACGAGAGTTACAGGCACCCAACTCAATGAGGGCCTCTCCATCGTTAGCCAGGACAAACTGGTGCAGGGGGGTTATTTTCCTCTTCTGCGACCGAGATTCTGGCTCAGAGTGGTTGACCAGCACCGTCCTCCAGTCTCCACCCTGGATCTTTATGCTGTAGTTCCTTATCCTCCCATTAGACTCCACTGGATCCTGGCGTGGGAAGAATCAACAAGTCAAAGAGCTTTACTCCACCTTATTTACATAGACTTCATTTTCTACCAAGCCAAACCCTTTTAATATTTTCACACTTAGACTATGACATGAGAATAATTTAGGTTGTCATGAAAAATTAAGTACACACTCTGGAAAGTTGTCTTATTTTTTATTATTATTATTATTATTTTATTTTTTTACATATGAGGCACATGTAATTTACACTACTGACAGATGAAGATAACTTAATAAAAAAAAATGACATGAAAAGATTATACTTGGCAATTTAATACCATGGCAAAAATAACTACAGCCAATTTTGGTTGAAATAACTTCATGTAGCCGTTTCTTGAAATTGCCTATCAGTCTCTTATGTCAACAAGAAGGAATTTTGACATGCAATTCTCTTTTTAGTACTGCTTGAACTGTCACGTTAGAGGGCTTTCTTGCATGCACGGCTTGTCAAGATCCCTAACAGCATTTTAATAGGGCTATGACCCTAGCTCTGCTTGTACATTTCGGACCTTTGTCCTGTTGCAAGGTCCGTGTTCATTTATGCTTCAGCTTTTTTGACAGATTGCCTCACAATCCCCTCAACAATTCTCAGATACATGGAATTCATGGTTAAGTCAATGATGGCAAGTTGGCCAGGCCCTGAGGCAGCAAAGCAGCCCCAAACCATAATGCCACTGCCTCATGTTTTACAGTTTGTTCTTCTGTTCAAAGGCAGTGTTTGGTTTTGCTTCAAACATGGCGCATGTCATTGCTACCAAACAACTCCATATTTTACTCATATGTATGTTAATTTGTAAAGATAGAAGAATTCTTCACCTACCACCCTCAACTTATGTTTGAAAACTTTAAAGCCAGACGCAGTAACATTACTTGAAAAGTAAAAATCAAAATGACTAAAAACAACGTAGGTAGAGTGGATAGCAACTTGCAGTAACCTACAAATGTGGTGAACACCTCTGCTACTGGCAAGAACTGGTCAATGTAAAGTTGAAAATCTAAAAACATTTCAAATCAGGAGTAAAGCGTACGGCCGTCATTACCTTACACATCACTTGCACTCTGCGCTCACTTATGCCTTGGCTGGGAATGACAACTCTCCACAGATCTGGCTGACTTGAAGGCTCTGGGTGAAGACAAGAGCAGGAATGCAACATTCAGGAGACACCGACACATAATGGACAGCCTGGGCCGCCTTCAAGAACGACGCACATCTCGCGCTCACTACGTGAGTTCCGTCGCTCTGCCCCCCGGTTGCCCACAATTTTTTTTTTTTTAAACATCAACTCACTGTCCTCAGGTGTCCACCGCGTAGCGTTAGCACTCCAGTCACTCCAATAGCCTAGGCCAGTGGAATGAATGCATCGCACCTGCACTACATACTCTGTATACGGCCTGAGGTGCTGGAGCCGGAATGAGTCCATGTCACTTTCTGTGTCGTTTGGAGGTACCTAAAAGACAGCACATACAAAAGGGGATGTCAGGTGGACATGAGGGGGCAACAAAATTGTTTGCGGTCTGTTTAAAAAAAAAAAAAATGTGTCAGTACAGGCGAGTAGCATGTTTGATTCACGGCCGATAACCCCTGTGCAAAAAAAATACTGCAAAACATACATTACGCCTTAAGTTCAAGTCAGCAGTCCTGCAAGCGATCTGACTGAACTGACTTTTGGAAGTATTCACACCCTTTCACTTTCTCCACATGTTGTTGTATTATAGACTTAATTTATAATTGATTAAAAAAAAATGCCACCATCATCTCATACGTGTGCCTTTCACTCCGGAGTGCCTTCTGTTCACCTGTTCTACCATAACTGCCTGACTAATGAAGTGCTGTAGAAACGGCTGACCTTCCGGCAGGTTCTCCCATTTCTGCAGAGAACCTGAAGCTCTGCTAAAGTGGCCACTCGGTTCTTGGTCACATTCCTGACCAAGGCCCTTCTTGCCTGGTTACTACGTTTGGCCAGACAGGCAGCTCTAGGAAGAGTCTTGGTGGTTCCAAACTTCTTCCATTTCACAATGATGGAGCCCAGTGTTCCTGGTAACTGTCAGTGTTTTAGCAATTTGTGAAGTGTTGGACCTTACGAAGACCGGTGTGCCTTTCTAAATCATCTCCAATTGTTTGCTAAATTTGTGGAGTCCAATCAAGTTCTAGGGACATCTAAAGGATGATCAAGGGATGCAGGACGAATTTGAGCTTAATTTTGGAGCATCATGGCAAAGGTTCTGAATACATTGGATATTAAACTTTTTCATGTTCAGTTCATTGGCACATTTCTAAAAACCTGTTTTCTCCATCATTATGGAGAATAGTCTGTAGAGTGAGGGCAAAACAAAATTTGGAGAAAGTGTTCTGGATCCTTTCCAAAGGCACTGTAATCTCTAACATCAGTTGAATAGATTGCACTATAACTATTTTCAACAAATCAGTCAAAATGGTAAGTACCAAACCACAAGTCAACAGTGCCTATCAATTCATTTTCAATCAAGGCTGTACAATATAACACCTCGAAATATCTCTATATGAGTCAACTTTTGAGGCCTAAAGGTCTTTGAAAAACTTTTTTGGAGAGGAATAACTCTTTTGCCGGTGGTGATATTGTCCATTTACCTCAGACCAGTCTTCAGAACCCACTGCACAGAAACGGATGTTGTATTTTAGTCTGAAAACATATATTTTGATAGGGCGCCTCCATTTCACTAAGAGGCTCCTCGGGAAGTTATTTTCTGAATAGATATGGACCTCCGATGGCGGATTTGTTTTCACTGCAAAATGGAAACAGCATTAAACTCAGCTGGGATGATAATTAATGTAACTCAAAGGGCATTTAGAAGACTGAATTGATTCCACTTACCCAAATAATTAGCATCATCAACTATCAGAGTTTCTGACTGAACCTTCCCCAAACTGTTTGTCACTTCCACCCAGATTTTCAGCTCACAATAGCTTGGAAAGGTTTCGGTGTTGATGTATCCAATGCTTCTCTGAGAACTGTTGCTATATGTCTTGGAACAGTCACTGCAGATGAACACAAACACCATTTGGAATCAGACAAAAGGATGATTAACACTGTTAACCCCATACACACGTGGGATTGGGTGTATAGGGATGAAAGAAATTAAAAAGGATATGCATCCGAAATGCACGAAAATGACTATGCAGTGGTAATTGGACAAAAACTGTGAGCACAACACAGAATTTAGCCGTTTCACTGTTTGGTTCTATGTACATTTTACATTTACTGTACTTTATGCAGCATTTGTTAATAACAAAAAAGATGTTTATATTTATTTTGGATTACACTTTTGTAATGCTTCTTGTGACATGGATCAAAATTGCAGTTACAGTCTATCACGTAACTTTTTGACAACTAACGTTTCCTCTTCAATCTCCATTGTTTCGTTGTCTCCCTGCGCTACACTCATTTCCTTACTTTTCTGTCCTTTTCTTTCGCTCCTCTGACTCGCTTTGCTGTCTCCATCTCTCTTTTCACTCACATGCTGTCGAAGTGTGCACACACGTCACGTGGTATGCTCCATAGGGTATGTTCGTGCAGTGGACCCGTTGAGCTCACACTTGCATGTGACAAGGCAACTGGCCAATGAAACATGATCAATATATAGCGGTTTCAAGCGGGTTCTAAATCGAACACAACTAAGCCACATAGCAAACGGATGCATCTCTCCACAAAACAAACACAAAATCGCAAACTTTCCGCAACATTTTCGATTTTGATTTCACAACACGATATTGCGATAACGGTATTGAGTCAATATATCGTGCACCCCTACTGTCAAACTGGTTGTAATGTACTTATATGGACACATGCCTATCACACAGGTCGTAAAATAAAGTACTTAGACAGACACAAACCTGTCAAACAGGTTATAATGTAAAGTACTTATACAGACACAGACCTGTCAAACAGGTTATAATGTAAAGTACTTCTACAGAGTTGTCAAACAGGTTATAATGTAAAGTACCTATACAGACAGACCTGTCAAACAGGCTGTAAAATAAAGTACTTATACGGACCCAGACCTGCCATGGAGGGTGTAATTGGTTTTCAGCCTCTCGTCTCTGGTTCCAGGTTCCCACGAGCAGTTCACAATGGGGGAGATCCGCTCGCCAGACTGAACAGCCATGCAGGACAGATTGTTAGGCTTCTCGGGGGGATCTGACCAAGAAAACAAAAACAGACGCCATCATTTCATGTCAGAAAAACAAACGGACAGCCACCGACCTACTACGCTGAGCGGGGTGGGGGTCAATTTAAACGGACCTCCGGGGTTGAAAGCTGACATGACCCCAACACCGACATTAAGAGAAAGCTTCAGGATCATTCAGTACAAATGTGAAAGAAAACTACACGTGAAGGTGTCCCGAGTCTTAGCGCATGTTCTGCGCTAAGACTCAAGTTTCTCAGAAGTGAAGGAGAAAATGATTCAATTGAAACCTAAATCCAAGCAGAGAATACAGCAAAATACCCTACATTGGCACATCTGATTAATTATGTCAAAAATAACCCTACAGACTCATATGAAATTGGAAAACTTACATCCCTTGGTCAACATAATCCCATGGATTGCTAGACTTCGGCTTACGTAGCGGGGTCGTTTCTTACAAATTAACCATTTGCATGTATCTGGTGTGATGTTTATGGTCACGCTAACAGCAGAGTCGTTTATCTTGGTGTACAGCTCTTCAGGCACTTTGCTATCATTACACGTCCAGAAGATATCGTCCGCGGTGGTTTCAGCAGCTTCGTAGAACACACAGGTGGCGGTGAAATTCTTCCCAATTTCCACTTCTGGAGATTGTGGGGTTATTGTTCCATAGGTGGTAAATAAACCTAGAAGGGGAAAAAATCCAGCACAAATATCAACACTCCCACGAAAGTGTATGGTGGATTTCACTAAGAGCAAAAAGGACATATTTTCAATTTTGTTTTCATCGTATTTAAAAAATAAAAACAAATAAAACATCCCATGTTCAGTAGAGCTCACTATCAGTCAAGCATTGCAATTTAAAAGGAAGAAGACTGGCAAGGCTAAAGTAGGCACTTTCACTCTGTTAAGCAGTGCTTACTAACTAAAATGTATGCATTTTATTTCACTGTTATTTAACAAATTACAAGTCAGCTGAAAACCAATTTAAATATTCACTAACTTTACGCCATTTACTATGCATTTAATGCATAGAAATCGACCTACCAGATGTGAGACAACAGACCAGACACGCCAAGAACAGAAGCTGCTGCATGCAGTAGGTTGACGTGTCCATGACGCCTAAAGGAAAATTCAAATTAACAACATTAACAACACTGCAACTGTATTTTACCACAAACCATCTCCCCCTGCTGATTTTGACAGCTTCGTTCTATTTTCACAAGGCTTAAGATTTTCTATTAACAAGGTGTCAGGTAACCTTGTTATATTACAACAACATATTATAGATCTTAGTCTCTCTTGAACCACAGAAAAATAAAGCTGTCACAACAACCAAGCTACAGAAAAACATAACCAACACCTGACCTCGAGTTGTGTATTCGACTGGTGATATGTGCATCCAAGTGTCAATGTTGAGATCAGCAAATGTTCCTTTTGTATTCAACGACTTTACTAATACAGTAGAAATGATTTTGTTTCATATCTTACTTTGTACTGTAGTGTCCTGAATTAGGAATGATAATTACAATTATCCCAGTTCACGTTAGCTATATAAGTAACGTTTTGTCGTAATAAAAAGATGATAGCTATTTTTAAAAAAAAGAATGATATCCAAGTATTAAAGAAAAGCTAACGTATTTTGCTGGCTAGCACTTAGGTTTCGGGAGTACAGTACAATAATATTGCACTTTCCGAGAAAGATCACTTACACGTAGCTAGATTAAGTCCATTAGCTATAGTAATAGAGTGCCAAATTAAGTTATGAACTTGATCATTTAGATAACATTAAGCTAATTTAACATTAGCTGAACTAGAACGACCCGAATGCTGATTATAATATTGAATTTACTGTTCACTGTAAATAAACATTTCGATTAACATGGTTTCTATTTTTTTATACCTGTCTGGCTGGTCACTTCACCAAGCCAGTTAACGCCGTCTAGGTAACGCCAGACTGTAGCTAACTACAGTAGCAGTAAGCAAGCGAAAAGTAAATTATTTGGGGGCCTGGCGTTACAATGAATCAGGTAATAGTATAGAAAACGATTAAGCTACAGTACATGGGTAACGTTCACTAACTAGCCATGTGAACACATTAGCTGTCTGTCCGTACTAGTGCCGCGCCACTACCAAAAATCTGGCATCGCAAGTTAGCTACAGGACCTTAGCTAGCATAGCTAGACAGCTAGAAAAAAATTGACAAAACTACATAAATCCGCAGGTGAACATAACGCGATAGGGACCATATAAACTCACCGTTAAGCTTTTACTTGATGAGTTCCTCGTTAGGTAATCACATGGAGCCTATTCTTAAACCACAGCTTCCCGTTAGGTGTTGTCTTTTTTGTCTTAAACTAATCTAGTCCCTACTGTCCCACCTCGGTCATTACACTTCCAGTACTCCGCACAATGACGTGTTTCTACACTTCAAGCCGCAGATCAAAAATTCCGACAGATAAGCAAACATTACGATTGATCTATCTACGTGATCAGTACATCCAGCTTGCCAACGACATGTTTAGAGATCTGCTACGGAGGAACTGCGCTGAACTGCTGCTGCTGTAATTCGCCAGGAGCTTTGTCTGTCACTCAACCACTAACCAATCCAAACGCTAGTTTGAAAGTTTGCGTTACTGTTTTCCGGGTAGTCTCCACCCACTTGCCCGAAACGTTTCAGGACCACCTTGTCCCAGGCGTAGCGGCATATGGCTTGACTCGCTGATCTGCGGCAGCTGAAACCTGTGAGAGGTGTACACATTTGTTGGGCTGTCTGGCATTTATACTAATAATTTCCTTTAAAAGTCGCTTTGATTGTTCACTGAAACCTATGTGCCTTTGAAACATGGTCTGCTACTACAGAAATTATAGCTGCCCACTGCCCAGAGAGTGAACGCTTATGGTCATTATTGAAGTACAACTTCTCTGTTTGCCCACTGACAAATAACCTCTTTCACTTTTACTTCTCATATAGATTCTCTTGGCGGTTAATTATAGTCATGTTCTGTAGATCTCTGCCAGGACGACTTGGAAGTAAGACAAATTAATGTGGAAATAAATGGAAATACATTAGGAGGTTCAGTCAGAATAGTAATAACGCTAAATCATAGACATGAATTCCACACTGAAACGCACTGCTGGCTTGTCTTTGAAGCTGAAGCAGTGATCCTGCACTGATTGAGTGTCAGATGAATTATTAAAATGTGAATGTGAAAAAATATGATTAGCAGAATAAATCAACTATTCATGCACCGGAAAATGCCTCTATGCTTTACTGACACACCAGAAAAATATCTTAGTACAGACAAACAATACAAATGTAATATTTTATTATTTTTGCAAAACATTCACATGACAACATAAAGTCTTGATTTCAAAGTGCAAGACAACCAATAGGTACACAGTGCATGCCTTCAAGGTACAGTATAAACTTGTAAAAATAGGATGTTGTTTATTAACAATGTTTGCCAAGTTTGGAGCAATTTACTGTGCATACATTTCCTTCAGATGTACTTAGTCATTGTCTTACCGTTAAACATTTGTTTCCAGTACCATGACGTTTTGTACACCAATATCACTCTAATATTTCATTTTACAATAAGAGCCACCTGTCGCTTAGCTTGCTGCTAGCTAAAGACTAGGTCTCAGTAAGGTCTACTCCAACACATACATTGCATCACGTTCTGTTGTCCAGATTGCTAAGGGCATCTGTTTTGGGTTTGCCCAAGGTGGGACTGTGTTTCCTCTTGGATGGGATGGCGGGGAGCACCTGTACACTCCGCAGAGGGTCTCCGTTCAGCATGGGCAGGAAAGAGCTCAGGGAGTGGCTCTGGGGGATCCCTGGCCTTTGGGACTTGGAGGTCACTGGAGGCGGAAGAACACCTTGTCCTCGGCCCATGGCGCTAAGGGGCAGGGACTTGGACTTCTTCACCCCCTTCGAGACCTGATCCGGTGGCAAGGAGACTGCAAGAGGAAGCAAGCTTGTTGTGGTGTTGCGTCGTGAACCGGACTCATGCATGCTCGCAGAGCTCTAAAGATTTCAAAGTTACACAGGGAGAGGTACTTACACCGTTGGGTGCAGTGGTCACGGAGCGGGGCCAAGCAGTTTCGGGTCAGGACAGTCTCCCTCATTTTTAACCTTTCCAGCGGTACCAGTTGCATATTTGGACCTGTGTTGAAAAGAGATGGTACATGACATGATTAGCTTGCATTCATACTCCTCTGTTATGGTACAGTAGACCTGTGCTCCCTTGTAGGACGAAGAACTATTGAAACTCTTTTGCATTTCAAACATAGGCCATAAAAACTGTGAGGCGTGAAGGCCATAGTGTGAACTGTGAAGTTTAGTGTGACTTATAATCTACCTGCATCCTATAATCATAGCAGGACATGGCTTTATGGCTAACTGGTGTTTATCTGTGGTGGAAGTACTGGAAGATTATTCAGTTGATATCTTGTGATTATGCCCCACACACAGTGCCGGCTCTAGCTTTTGGGGGCCCTAAGCAAAATTTGATTTGGGACCCCCTCTCCCCTATTGGTCAGAGGCCCCCTAGCGGTCGGGGGCCCTAAGCAACCGCTTATGTCGCTAATGCCTGGAGCTGGCCCTGCCCACACACTCTTGTTTTTCAGATGTAAAATTGCTCCACTACCTTGCTCATTCTTCTGAGTATGCAAGGCTTGGTGTGGGCAGAGGATATCCATAGGTTCGGAAGTCTCTCCGCACAGCTTGTCCAGCAGCCTTTCTGTTGGAGGTGAAATCCAGGATTTGTGGGCCGAAATGGACTTGCTGGATTCGGTCCTCCAGGCGTGATCGACCGACATCGGTCCTTTTGGCCTGCTGTCAAACAAGTCGTGCTCGCTCTTGCTCTTCTGAGAGCGGTGGGCGAAGTGGCTAATCATTGGCCCTGTGGCGTGACCCTGCTGCACAGCGCTCTGGCAGCTGGCCAACAAAGACATGCTCAGAGTGATGGGCGGGAGACTCTGTGTTCGTATAGGAGGCAGGCTCTTGTAATCCTTCGCTGTCCGAATGTCGAGTGGACTGAGCTTTCGTGTTGTGTCATCCAAAGGCCGTTTCCCGACTTTGAAGCCCTCGTCTCCAGCTTCCTTGGCCGAGGAGGGGTCTGCCAGGCAGTCGAACATGGTGATGATGTCGTCCACCTCGGAGGTCTCCTCGCTCATGTTTCCGCCGTGGCCTAGCTCTCTCTGGCGGGCGGTGTGGTGCTCCTTCTTCCTCTTGCAGGAGAAGATCTGGTTGAGCATACGGAACTTGCCCTCCTTTTTCTGGGCCGGGTCGCTTCCCTGGGAAGGCCGCTGTCTGGCTGAGTCGGATCTGTGGAGAAGCAATCGATGAGACTTTGTGTCATGCATCCTCTGGCTTCATTAGCCAACAAATTATCAACATGGCTAATTGCAAACGGAACAACAAAACTGCCTTTTCCACTTGAATTCAATAGAAAGTATACACACACGCACATTCACCCACACAAACAGACACGAACACGTAAAGGAATTATCCAACCTGCTGTCGACTGAGAGGAGTTTAATGCAGGCCGTGTGGCCGCAGTACATTGCATATGTGAGCGGTGTGTTCTCATTGATGTCCCTTGGCCCCGTCTCCACCCCTAGCTGCAGTAAGGCCTGGACGCATTCTTGCTTCCCCGCTGCTGCTGCCCAATGAAGAGGGGTCCTGGCGGTTGAACACATCTTAATCTATATGCTGGATAAAAACACTAAATCTCTTGTTCTGTCCTGCGCTCCCATAATTCACTGTAGGTAAATGTCAGCTGAATGACTACAAAGTGGATCCCCCTTCAATGAAAAATAAATTTTCAAACCCATATTCGAAATGATTAACACAAAGATAAATGGAACGCCGCATCCAGTTAGTATTCGTCGCTATGCTTCGCTCTATTATAGAGGAAACCATGGCACATGAGCTATGTATCAGAAGATTCTGAGGCAAATCTGATGTCCTTCCTTGGTGTAGGTGACCAACTTGCAGTTTTAAATCAAACAATGTCATTTGTTTTTTTACCGCTCGTCCACATCCAAGGCCTGCAAGTTGGTCTCAGCAAAACGGGACAATTCGTAGAGGATGTCACTGTAACCCGCGGCAGCCGCGATGTGCACGCAGGTCTTCCCATTTTCATCGTCATAGTTGATGACCGAGGAACCCAGGTGGTGTTCCAGGATAAGAGAGCACATGAATCTGCTGCCACTCTAAAAGACAGACCGAAACAGAGACAGAGAGACAGAGATAGACAGACCGAAACAGAGACAAAGAGACAGAGAGAGAGACACAGACAGGCCGACACAGAGACAAAGAGACAGACAAAAGAGGGACAGACAGAGAGACACAGACAGGCCGACACAGAGACAAAGAGACAGAGACAGACGGAGAAGCAGAGACAGACGAAAGAGGGACGGACAGAGAGACACAGACAGAACGAAACAGAGACAAAGAGACAGAGACAGACGAAAGAGGGACGGACAGAGACACAGAGAGACACAGACAGAACGAAACAGAGACAAAGAGACAGAGACAGACGAAAGAGGGACGGACAGAGACACAGAGAGACACAGACAGAACGAAACAGAGACAAAGAGACAGAGACAAACGAAAGAGGGACGGACAGAGAGACACAGAGACACAGACAGAACGAAACAGAGACAAAGAGACAGAGACAGACGAAAGAGGGACAGACAGAGACACAGAGAGACACAAACAGCCCGACACAGACCGACAGCAAGGTGGAGACAGAGGGACAGACAGAGAGACGGAAAAACAGACAGAGACATATAGACAATTAATTTTGGTTCTTGGAAAGACATTTTCATAAATAGAAGAAATGGAACGGAAGTCCCTAATTTAGGGAAATGATTTGTCTGTTCTATTCATTGTGTTTCATTGCATTTAATACTTACAGCTCTGTAAAAAATTAAGAGACCACAGCACCTTTTTCTTTCACTTCCAAAAAAGTTGAAAAGGAATGTTTTGAGTGAGGAACAGAAGCATTCAATTTGCAGTGGTCTCTTAATTTTAACCCTTCAGTTCCTCACTCAAAACCTTCCTTTTTGACCTTTTTGGAAAGGAAAGAAAAAGGTGCAGTGGTCTCTTAATTTTTTACGGAGCTGTATACACCGAACACTGGCTATGACAAACCATTTAAAAGCTGATTATTAAGTTGAGTGAACTAGCTGACTACGATAACTCTGATAACACATTAGAACGTGGTACACCATAACACTTCCTCTATGCAGGCTATTTTGGGATGTCACATGACAGACAGTGGGCTTGGTGGGTTCCTAAATAAAACAGCAAATGTGTGGATCTGTGTACAATATAGTTATGTATTGTACATTTAGTGGCAAGCTTTTCAATGTTCAAATGTAGAAGCATTAGCTCTATATTATTTAGCTTAGAAACAATCTGTAGCTGCTTTTATGGTAAGTTAAACTGAATAAAGCCAGCAATCATTTCCAAATGGCAATGGAACTAAAACAAAATAATAGGAAGCTGAAATGGAATAAAACTATATTTGCATCAAACATCAATATTTCATGACCAGTACATTCATTTAAAAAGGTAATGGACAGTTCCACACAAAGATCAACCTGAGCATCCAATTAATGTAATGATTAATCTCAAAAGGAAACCCTCGGTATTAAATTGTGATGACAAGTTGAGGAATCAGAAAAGACCAAACTGAAGTTGTACGTTGACATACAGTAAAGGCTGATTTTGATAGATAGGGTAACTTTGTTCTGTTTTCTACAGCACGCACCTTGCAAGGGATATGTTAAATCTCTGAAGGTTCTTAGGCACTACTGAAGGATGTGATACTAATATGCATCATTGTAGTTTCAGAAACCTAATCAGTGCATTTTGAGTGCTTGTTTCTGTACTGTTTAGATTTTAACTGAAGCTGATGTTTTTTTTCTTTAGGTTCTCCTTCATCGCAGTCATTGCCAGCAGACTTGGGACTGTCAGTGTTAAGGTATATATCTTCCAAAACACATCTGATGCCGTTCTGGGTATTATCACGCCACTTGCTCAACCTGGAGGACCAAAAGACTTTCCTGCCAGAAGGAAGGACTTCAACCTAAATTGAGCTCCCAGATGCCCAAGCCACCACAAGAAGTCACTGGAATGCGATGAGGAAATGCAACAAAATTTGATTACTAACATCTTCTATTTTGATTAGAACATCTTCTATTTGTGTTTACATTGAATGTACATTTTTATATGTACAATGAAAACCTTTCAGGCTACCTGTAATGATGTATTCCTAAAGTAACATGCCTACTGCTGACCTTTAAATAAATATTCATTGCGAAAACAAATATGTCATGATATCTTTTGATCACAAATTAAATGTATATTTCAGACTCTGTAACATTCAAAATGATCCATAAGCTTAGTCATAGTGGAAAATCTTTTCAAAATAACAGTAAATTATTGGTTTTCAGGCCAAGCCTTTATTTTCAAATGGCAACACAGAAGATGAAAAGATTGTTCATATAAAATCTCCCAATAATAATAAATAATAATAATAACTAAAAAATAAGCAAGTTTAAAGGCAGTCTCAGGTCTGTCAGTGAGACGTTAAGGATAGTTAACAGAGATAAGAAGTGAACATGGTGAACATAGATAACCTTAGCACCAGGGGATTATGCCTTGAAGGGACTCTCCCCTGGCTCACACCATCAATATTCAAAGTTGTGGTTGGGAGAGAACTGCAGGGTCGGCACAAATGAACAATATTTTTTTCAAGAAAAAGTACAGGTTGAGGTAAGGGTTGGTAATTATAATAAGAGTAAAGATTATGGGTCATTTGTCAAAATTTGGAAGCCACACCCACTTTACTATATTCTAATGGCTAATGCCTTCAATGGCGATGTCCTCAGACACTCCGTAATGGGAAAAACACAGGGATGAGCACCTCTGTCCTACTCCAGGGTGTTACCTGTACCGCCCAATGGAGGGCTGTCTTGAAGTCCTTGTCCACCAGCGTGGGATCCGCCCCTTTCTGCAGAAGAGCTTGCACATGCTCAGGACGGTTGTGGAAAGACGCCCAGTGGAGAGCAGTCATGCCCTACAGAGGACCAATGACAACCAGTCAGATCGCAAACCAGAGGCAAATCTTCTGCCTGTTGCTACCTCGCACCTATCTTTTTTATTTTATAATATATATTTTTTTTAAATGCACTTCTTTCTCCTCGATTTTGTAATATCCAATTTGCAATTATAGTACTCTGTCGTATCAAGAACAGCTGCGTAAGGTGTCGAAGTTCAAATCGTGTGTCCACACATTAAGGTTAAGGTAAATTAACTGATGCATTTTTACGATTAAAACGCCTATTTAATAATTAAACTCCTTTAAATAATTGATTCTCCAATATTTAGGTTATTGACCATGCTTCCTCCCTCCCTCTATCTATCTCTCTCTCTCTCTCTCTCTCTCAGAGCTAGTAGACAGCCTTCACACAGGGGATATAACACTTTTTTCTTTCTCCAAATCTTGCCCCACGTCTTGTGCTAGCACTTCCTGTGTATTGTCTGGCTAGCGCGCTACCACGTTCGGGTTTCGTACCTCATTGTCTTGGTGGTTGATTTCACATGCAGTTGACTGCTGCAGCAACACAGTCATGAGCCTGCGGGTCAAACCAGAGGTCGCATTGTTCAGTCCCGCATGACCGGTGCGCCAGCATTCAGCGTGCTTGTTAGAGATTGACTATGTGGCGGTCAGACTACACAGGGTCACACATCTGGACGACACATCACCACAACATCCCAAATTAGTACTCATTGTGCATTTTCCGAATATAGATTGTGTGTCTCTCCTTCGCAGTGTCCCTGAATGAGGATGATATTCCCTGCATTAATAATTGGCTTAGATTAGTGGATTTGGAAACATGGTGGCCCGCCAATCGGTGTGTGCATATGCTGCTGTTCTGTTATTCAGTCTTGGGTACGGCAGTTAGGGTACAAAGCAACACTACTGTATTTCAGCAAAACACCACTCTCTTTACTCTTACTAAGTGTTGCAGCTACTAGAAGATGGCTTAGTCAGATGGCCTAGGTGAGACAGGAAGCATATCTCAGAGAATAAGTGCTTCTGTTGTGGCTGTCAACAAGATTAAAAAAAAGAAACAATGGACTCCCTGTAGAGAAAAGACTTGCACACATGAACTGCACACTGCCAAACTTCAAACAGAGCTGCAATTTCTGAGAAAATGTAGGTGGGTGAATAGGATAATAGAGGTAGATAGAGGTAAGTTAGGTGG
>JACXGI010005583.1:0-46185 GCA_016801175.1 Esox masquinongy | reverse complement strand
CTAAGTATTGAGTGCTGTACATGCTCATACTTTTCATGTTCATACTTTTCAGTTGGCCAACATTTCAAAAAATCCTTTTTTTGTATTGGTCTTAAGTAATATTCTAATTTTCTGAGATACTGAATTTGGGATTTTCATTAGTTGTCAGTTTAAATCATCACAATTAAATGAAATAAACATTTGAAATATATCAGTCTGTGTGTAATGAATGAATATAATATCCAAGTTTCACTTTTTGAATGGAATTACTGAAATAAATCAACTTTTTGATGATATTCTAATTATATGACCAGCACCTGTATATTGCTGCTGGTAATGAAAAAATTTTAGTCTACTGCAGGGGTGTCCAAACCATTCCACGGTGGGCCGTGTGTCCGCGGGTTTTTATGTTTTTCCTATAAATTGGTTCCCAGTTCACACCTAAACAACCAGGTGAGGGTAGAAACGAACCAATTAGTAACCTAATTAGTCAATCAAGTACAAGGAGACAGCGAAAACCTGCAGACACACGGCCCGCCGTGGAATGGTTTGGACACCCCTGGTCTACTGGGAAAGATGGTTGCCTCCTTGGAATCTAGGATGGAACTAATTAATTACTAGAATAAAATGTGTGCGTGTAAATAAGTGTATATGTATACATGTACATACCCTTGAATGTTTGGCCTTGTTACAGACACAAGGTGACACACACAGATGAAAATGGCAATTAAAGGTGAATTTCCCACACCTGTGGCTTTTTAAATTGCAATTAGTGTCTGTGTATAAATAGACAATGAGTTTGTGAGCTCTCACGTGGATGCACTGAGCAGGCTAGATACTGAGCCATGGGGAGCACAAAAGAACTGTCAAAAGACCTGCATAACAAGGTAATGGAACTTTATAAAGATGGAAAAGGATATAGAAAGATATCTGAAGCCTTGCAAATGCCAGTCAGTACTGTTCAATCACTTATTAAGAAGTGGAAAATTCAGGGATCTCCTGATACCGAGCCAAGGTCAAGTGGACAAAGAAAGGTAACCTCAGGGGAAATACAGGCTGCTCTGGAAAAAGATGGTGTGGTTGTTTCATGGAGCACAATACGACTTGAACAAAAATCAGCTGCATTGTCGAGTTGCCAGAAAGAAGCCTTTACTGCGCCAATGCCACAAAAAAAGCCCGGTTACAATATGTCCGACATCACCTTTACACGCCTCACAGCTTCTGGCACACTGTAATTTGGAGTGACACGACCAAAGACTTTGCATGACCTGGAGGCATTTTGCCAAGATGAATGGGCAGCTATACCTCCTGCAAGAATTCGGGGCCTCATAGACAACTATTACAAAAGACTGCACACTGTCATTGATGCTAAAGGGGGCAATACACAGTGTGAAGAACTAAGGGTATGCAGACTTTTGAACAGGGGTCAGTTAATTTTTTTGCCGTGTTTTGTTTTATAATTGTGCCATTCTGTAATGACCTACAGTTGAATGTGAATCCCATAAGAAATAAAAGACGTGTTTTGCCTGCTCACTCATGTTTTCTTTACAAATGGTACATATATTACCAATTCTCCAAGGGTATACAAACTTTTGAGCACAACTGTATATTGCATCCTCAAATCCTCCCCGATATGTGACCTGAAGTGTGGCCAGTGAAGAGGGCTGGTTAGCCAGTGACAGGTAAGATCCCAACTGTGATATCGGGACAATCTAAGACAGACACAGTCGTGCATCTGGTCACAATCCACAATATACATACCTGAGGTACATGTGTACGTAACCCAGAAACGGGATCTGTGCTGAACAAATAGCACATTGACTAGACCAAGAACATGTGGTGCTTTCCAGATCCTGAAAGGTTGTCGAGTGTCACTCAGTCAAATGCAATGGATTCCCAACAGCACACGTTGTTACAGTGCAACAACCCACATGCCAATTCTTTTTTTGTGGTTTTCCTGGAGCATGGACCCTCACATCCCCCGGATATAAAAGCTGGGGACGACACACCACTTACATACTATTGTGTTTGTCGGTCTGTATTTTTTGTGTGAGTTTGTGTGATTGAGTGTGAAATGATGCATTAGAAAAAGAAAAAAAAGGTAAAAAAGAGGGGGTGCAAAAATGATGCTTATAATGACAGTATTCACCATTGACTTGGTTGACATTATTGACTGATCTGCACAAACAAACAAAAAACAAAAAAAAAGATTGAGTACTATTTCAGTCAATGTTATTGTGCGCCTGAGTCTCCGTAACCAGGGCAACGATGACGTTGAGTGACAGACAACTCACCTGTCATTCTGATTTAATACTTCTCCGCTATGTCTCATGAAACTCTTTTGGTTTTAATATTTCTCGTGTCAATCCAAGCTTGTGAAAATGTAGAGTAGGGTGTGCACGAAAATACGAAACAAATCGCATCCCATATTGATTTTGTAAGGGACAGTGCATTTTATTTTCCTATACGGGATGATCCCGTATTATACAGGACGGGTGGCATCCCTATGTGTTTTCTAAATAAACTAAACAGCCATGGAGTGATTCGAGTTGTTGTTTTCATTATAGGTACTGTATAGCTATTAGCTAGCCATCCCTAACATAGCCTAGTGGTTTGAAACGCAGACTGTCATGTTGGCGCCTGGGGTTCCATCCTTGCCACGGACCAAACAAATTAAGCATTAGGATTTGTTCATATTGCTTTCGTTTTCGATTTACATAGCGTAGTTCACTTGGCGTAGTGGTTAGCTATTCAACTGTCTATTTGTTTTCTAATTAAACGAACCAGCAGTGGAGTGATTGGAGTCATTGTTTTCATTATAGGTACTGTATAGCTATTAGCTAGCCATCTATAGTAATCTCTTTCTAATTTAACGTGTTGAATGTAGTGTAGCGATCCTGTTATACATGTTGTTGGTTTGGATGTTAAGTAATGTAGGGAACCGTGGAGTTTTGACTAATTGGTTTGACAATTAAACAGACACCACATCTCTACACACGTATCAAGTGCACCCACACCTGCTGTTTAAATAGCATAGTGGTTAAAGACGCAGTCTGTCTCATAGTAAACATTGGATCGAATCCAGCTTGGGCAACAACATTCATTCCTTCTAATGGCGGGCAGAACTAGCGTTGCCTGGTTCCTTTTCTTGTTTTTTAGGCAATGCATATGAAACCGACCTCTGCTAACAGTATTGCTTCCTCCCTGACGGTTTGCCTCACCCCACATTGGGCACAAAGCCAGGCTCTGCCTGGTTCGTTGCACTCTACTGAGGCCCTGTATTCGCCCACTGATGTGCCATAATCCGGCAGGGGTTTGTGCCTATGAGGTTCTCCAACTGTTCTACCCACGCCTCAGTCACCCAGGCGCTGGCCTCTGGACTCAAAAGTGTTCAAATCCCTGTAAGGCATTTACAAACATAACACGAGGAACGTGATAAATAAGGAACAGCTGGAATGCAAACCGCTGGGCTGGGTGAGATGGTGTCATTTGGGTGACCTAACAGTGGAGTTACTGGAGGTGCGGGTGCTGGCATTCTGAGTTCGGAGGCCACAGCACCCATCTTCTCCAGGCTGTCTTTCTTGCGTCGCTGGGGCAAAGCGAAGTCTAAGGCTGTGAAAGGACAGGATGTCCTTGACATCTTCCGCTTCTTCTCTCTCAACCCAGGCCTGCTTCCCTGGGCTCCTCTTATATCCCCCTAAACTCAGCCTGATTGAAAGCAGGTGTGCCTTGTTTAGGAGAAGCTGCCGAGTTGCATTTAATAGCAGTTACGTGGACGTAGGGCTGGCACTGATGGAGGAGAGGGAGTCTCCACACCACACAACCTTGGGACAAAACAAGTGTTAAAAACGCCCCAAAAGTATCCACATTTTCATCATTTTGTGTTTAGAGATAAATACTTAAATGCAAATAAAACAATTCTAAAGTTTGACATTTGTCACCACCTGCTGTGCCAGTGAGATCTAACACCCTTTCTCTAATAGTGATACAGTACTAGTTTGACCATGATGTTAACTCTAAGTGGTCCGACAGTGAAATCAGGACTTTTTTTTTCTAATTACCTGGCCCCTCAGGTATAACCCTAAAATAGCCTGCCAGTCTGTCAATGAATACGTACAATGAATGTACGTATGTGTTTTTGTGAAGGAAAATTATGGATTCATCCCACTGAGATTCCACTGTTAATCTCGGGAAGATAAATCTTTACATACAAGTGTGTCTGAACAGGCAACATGTTTTTTTGTTGCACACCAGGTTTTTGTAGTCCGGTTTTGGCTCGTGCTCTGGGGGACTTCGGATGCTGCGGCATGTGGGTGGTGCACCTTTTTTTATTGTCAGACATGATAAAACTACTGTGTGCAACAGGCTCTTCGAGAAATACTCTTGCGACATACAGTCGCGCTTGTAAGTTTGCATACCTTGGCAGAAATTGTGAAATTTTGGCATTGATTTTGAAAATATGACTGATCATGCAAAAAAACGGTATTTTATTTAAGGATAGTGATCATATGAAACCATTTATTATCACATAGTTGTTTGGCTCCTTTTTAAATCATAATGATAACAGAAATCACCCACATGGCCCTGATCAAAAGCTTACATACCCTTGAATGTTTGGCCTTGTTACAGACACAAGGTGACACACACAGATGAAAATGGCAATTAAAGGTGAATTTCCCATACCTGTGGCTTTTTAAATTGCAATTAGTGTCTGTGTATAAATAGACAATGAGTTTGTGAGCTCTCACGTGGATGCACTGAGCAGGCTAGATACTGAGCCAAAAAGTATGTTCGGTTTAAACATCCCATTGGTAGGAAAATACAAATATTTTTGAATACTAAGATGAAAATCTTTTGCCATTTGGATGGATATCTAGGTAGTGACTGACAATGAGCTACATGCAAACAAATTTACAAGTTATATCACGTTTTCCAATAACAGGTTTTGATCTATTGATTATCAGTCACTGCTTTTACCTGGATTACAATGATGTTGGAAAAAGCTGGTTCCTGTCGAAACAAAGCAAGGTAAATGTAAAGACAACTGTCAAGAGAGTTCAGTCCTTGTTCAAATGACTGAGCCATTCAAAGGACTAAGCTCTTTATACAGCTCCGGAAAAAATTAAGAGACCAGACTTTTTTTCTTTTCCAAAAAAGTCGAAAAGGAAGGTTTTGAGTAAGGAACAGAAGGGTTAAAATTAAGAGACAACTGCAAATTGAACGCTTCTGTTCCTCACTCAAAACTTTCCTTTTCAACGTTTTTGGAAAGGAAAGAAAAAGGTGCAGTGGTCTCTTAATTTTTTCCGGAGCTGTACATCCATTTTGGATATGTCTTAGTCACTGTAGGTACAACATCCTAATGTAAATACATTTCTTGATAAACCCAAGAACAGATTCTGCAAAGTCAGTGATGTTCTCCCCTGTAGCATGGACTCTAATTGCTCAGACCAGTGCTGTACAGGTCTTCTGGTATTTTCGTGCTTTCTGTTTTACTTATAAGCAGGAATGAGCAGAATAGAAGCTTATTCTGACTTGCTGAAAGGAGGGCGGAAGAGGCAGTAGAAAGAGTTCTGAAAGGGAGTATAGTGATGCTCAAGTGTTTTTTCTCCCCATGTCACAAAAGGGGAGCACCTTCCTAAAATGTCCTTTGTTAAAATCTGCGGCCACAAAAGCCGCCTCAGGGAACACGGTTACCAATTTGTTTTCGGAGTTCTCTGCAATTCCTCAACTGCCAGCTTGGTATCAGGTTGGGGAGGTATATACATGACAGAGAGAATGATTGATGAGAATTCCTGCAGGTTGTAATAGTGTGTACACTTTATTATGAGGTATTCTATGGTTGGCATTCATACGTTTTATGCTAATTTATGCCTATTTTATATAGTTTAAAATGTTTAATAACACAAATTCAGAAAATTTGAAGTTACAAGATACTGAGCATTTTAAAGTAGGCTTTGTAGCATATTAGGCCAAGGAGGAGACACAATTTGTCTAGCTACCACAGCAATCATATGGTTATTATTCAAAACAATGTTATTTTTTGCATAATTTAAATGCATATACTTTAAACAGTATTTATATTAAGCAAGCAATCTAAGTGTAGATGATTAATCTAAATTTGTTTTTTTGTTAAGCCTATGGAGATTTTATGCACAATAAGACAATTATAGTTCAAAATGTTTAAATAATTTTAATACAGTACAATTCCCTAGTCCAGACCAGATTCTTAAATGGCAAATTACTACTAGTTGTGGATAAATTTCCTCCATCAATATAACCCCTTAAAAACTAGGTCCCCATAACTGGGGACTGTATTTTAATTGTTAAATTCAGTCTGGTATGAGAACAGTAGATTCATCGGCAAAAAAGGGTATATGCTGAAAGCTGAGTATCTTGTTTTTCCAGCATCTTTGGTGTGACATTCTACCATGAAAATCTACATATTTACCATTATATTTAACCTATTAAATAATTAAATGTAATATTTGGGTATAACTCTGAACCATATCAAATGACAAGAGCAGGGGTTTTTCCACAAGTCCCAACTATTTTACATTAGATAGACCCCATCTATCCTTGAAATAAGAACACAAATCCCCAAAACCCTATGAACATATTCATATTATGTGTTTTAATTTATTATTTCTGTCATAAAGTTCAGTTTTGTTGGTAGGACAGCTATGGCGTTTGAGTGATACTGTATTTAGTGCATTTGCGTAAAAGGACTTAATTTGTTTTATGTTTTGGTTATTACAGATGGAACCCAGTCGTGCATTCTATTACTTCTATAATTATATAAAACGTTAGAACTAATCATGAATAGGTTTTATCTGTAGCAACCAAAACATTAAAAAGCATAAAATGACTTAGAAACGTAAATGTAAATGAAAAGATGTAATTGCTCCTAGAATATGATTGCTTATGTTTTTGTTCATTGGCAACTGTTGTGCATGTGTACATTGTTGTAGAGTAATGAGAAATGTCTGTTGAGGAAGAGTTGAAGTGTATTCGACGAAGAGGCGCGTCTGGCCCCACCAAGTCTCCAAAAGACCCTTGGTGATGTTAATCAGTGTCCTGGGCAACATTTGCTTCTCTGAAGATCTGGAACACCAGGTGTGGGCCATCAGCCACACCCTCCCGAGCTCACCTGGAGAAATGTGAGCAAACTGGAGTGTAACTAAATGCATGATATTGTGGACATTTGTCTGTAGTGTTTGGATTTCCCCTGTTCCCCATAAAGGGCAGAATAGGCTGATATGCTTTATTGTACTGTACGGGTTATGGATCAAACTTCACAAGAACATTGTAGAAATGACTGTCCTTGTTGCACGTCTGACAACAACTGACAGCAACGCCCCATCCATTCGATATTTTTGCACTGATTAAGTGGGACAGTTCCTGTCCTTTGTGTTCATTGTGTTTGCCAAGGTAAAGTAACGCTAATGACTATTTGGGGGAGTGTTTAAGATATGTCAGATTTTAGGATAAATAGCCATGTCTCCAAAAATGTATTTGAGTTTGTCATCGTTAAAGAGACCTCCCAACATGTTGTGTTGTAGTCATATTTAGAAGTTTGTCATCGTTAAAGAGACCTCCTAACACGTTGTGTTGTAATCATATTTGGGAGTTTGTCCTCGTTAAAGAGACCTCGCAACAACAACAACGTTGTGTTGTAGTCATATTTAGATGTCTATCGTTAACAGAAGCACACCTTCGTGCTATAGTGTGTTTTATGGTATACTTAGTAGACTTACAAACTTGTTGGGAGGATGTAGAATTGTGTTGGTATGTAACTATATTTTGTATTGTAACTTTATTACTTGATTGGAATAAATTGTATTACTTTGGAATATAGATTACTACGACACTCCTCGTTCATCTTCACACTTGAGTTCGTAAGGCTACTGACAATCACACACACATACGTAAGTCGAAGTGACTAGACTTGACATTCCTGAGTTCTGGGTCTCTGAACAGGCTGGGTGGTCCCAGGGACACATGCCATTGTGGGCATCCCTGAGTTCTGGGTCTAGGTTGGTCCCAGGGACACATGCCATTGTGGGCATCCCTGAGTTCTGGGTTTCTGACCTGTCTTGATGGATCCAGAAACACATGTCATTTTAATGTTAGGCTTGTGACGAAAGGAGTAGCTAACCTTTACTAAGGACTTCCAACATATGGTCATTTACGATAACATTTATTTACTAACAATATGGAGTCAGATTATATATTTATATTTATTTATCACTAAGGTTACGTTCCCTTGCACACATTCCCTATCTGTCCCCCAGTAACCTTCTAAGTGGTAAACTTTCCGAACCACTCTCATATACCCCTCACTAGATTGTTGATATTTATTGCTTTCTAGATGTGGTGGATGGTGGGCTTTTATGTCATGTTAAGTTGGCTCGTACAGTATATCTGTCCCAAAGACATCAAATTCTCCCCTATAATAGGAATTGGTGTGCATTCTAGAACTTATTTCAGCCAATTAGTAGGACTTATTTTTCAGCTTACGATCAAGAACTCGTTCGGTTATTGGTCAGATTAGGCTACCCTGTCACCCCTTATGAAGTTTATCCAGGCAGACAGACGAAATGATGACAGCCTCATTATAAAAGCGAGTGTAGTCCTTACGCTCTAGTCACCTGGTTACCTGGATGACACACGAATGTTCTCAAACCAAAACCTGTAAATGTGAATGTTAGGGCGTAAGAGTAAGATATTTATTGAATGGGTAGACAGTCCAGTTACATAAAAAATGACTTAAATTAGGTCTGAATATGGGGATATCCTAGGATATTGGAAGGGTTCTCCCAAGTAAGTAAATGTGAGACAAAATTATTCTACACACATTCACCTCCAAAATTATTGGCACACTTGGTAAAGATGGAATTTGGAATTTATTGTACTTCGTCAATGATTCAATAGGATAAAAGATACACTTTTTAATAATTATATATGTTATACCCCACCTCCCAAAACCTAATTTCTATTGCCTGCTGAAACTGGAAGCCATTGAAGGCCATCAAAGGTGCCAATAATGATAAAACAAGTACTGTCTGTAAATTAACATCCATATCTCCTTTACAATGTAATTGTCTTGTTTAGATGTTAATCAGTTTCTTTGCCGTAACATGGCTTACAAGGCCAATACTTTAAATACTTTTTCTCCACCTGTCCATCCTGGAAAGCATTTAACCAATGTTCGCCACCTTCTGAAGGAACCCCATTCACTGTCAATATACGTCAAACAGGATTTGAACTCCTGATTGCAATGATTCAGCTGCACTGCTCGGGGGCCCTCTTTTTCAATTCTTAGCTTGTCCAGAGATTTGTTGTCTCTGACAGGGAAGTGCTGTATATCTACCAGTCAGTCATTTTGGCAGAGGAACTACAGTCTTGCTGTAGGACACTATATTTGAGAGAAATACTATATTCATAGCATCTGTGCCCAGGCCCTCCACATTGTGAAAAGAAAAGAACTGCAACTAATGAAACAGAATACCCCACTGGGATTCTCACTGGCTGACAAGATTTAGCATTGAAAAGACTGCATATTGATTTATACGAAGTCTAACTGATAAGGGCAACCCAATTTCCACTTTTAAAGGGAAAATGTAATAAAATCAGTCTATTCAAAGAAAAAGAAATATTTGAATAGGTTTTCACACCAACTAAAATGAATAGAGCAATATAACTTGTGTCAGCAAAATCCTATCTCTCTTATTGTTACTGCCATGTTTTCACTTTGAAAGTCTGAGATCTTCAAGTTGAACCCAGGCTTGATTATTTCCTCTGTCCTGTCTCATTATGTCATAAAATTAAACTCTTTAAGGCATTGGATAATCATCCTAATCCAATAGTGTCACTAGGCCTAAATCAAATTAAGCCTGTCTGCCTTTTTGAAGGGTTGAGGCACTTTACATTCATAGTACAAGAAAATAAATTTCCCATGTTTACTTAAAATAATATTATTTGATATAGAATCTAAAAACTTGTCATTTTTCAAAACGTATCAAGTAGCCCGACAAGAAGTCATAAATATTCCGCATTGCAAGCCGTGGCTGTTGTTAATAAAATGAAGTGGTCAGAGATCAGTCAAGGTGGACGCGAGGAAGCGATTTGCTGCACTCCTAACCAGTGTCCTAACTACAGGAGGTGGACAAAGTGTGACAGATATTTTTCCCATTGACTAGCAAATCGCTGGCATCATTGGGGAAATCTGAGTGGAAAAGTCCTAAATGAGGACACCAACATGTCGCTGTGGGATGGTTACAGTAAATGATAATTTGCCACATGGGTAATCATAACATTTCAACGTCACATTCAAGAAACATCAATGCAGACATAAACAAAAGTGAATTGGTCAAGCCCAGTTCAAGTCATGTGGGCCTAGGACTTAGCTGTTATTTTCACTACAGAACAAGTATCTGCAGTGGCACCAGAGGGGGGTTGCGGGGGTCTGCAGTTCGGCAGCGTTCCGTATGGTTTCGAGTAAGGACTTACCGGGTCGTGGTGGTACAGCCGAGGCTGTCGTGCAAACGCAAGATCTGTTAGAAGAAATAGTCGCCTACAGAATGTGGCCAAGAAAGTATATAACATTTCAGAAGTTTTATAGAAGATGAATGACTCTTGGAAAGACCCTGTGTTAAAATAATTGTTCCATTTTAAAGAAATGCATTTTTCATTTGGTGCTGCATAGCAATGGCCTATAACTTTTATTTTGAGTAGGCCTATTGGCTGTTTTATTCAATTTGTGGTGAATAAGTGAACCTATTTTATGTTCTATTCATTTTCATTACTTTTATTTAAAATAACTTTTAAATAAAAGTTATTTCTGAAATGTATTGTCAATTTTGTCAAATTTCAAATTGTAAGCCAACATGTATGATAACACTGTGGCTCATTCAAAAACACAAAGAACCTCTAGGTCGTAAAAGTGAGCATCTTTAATGAATCAGCATATTGTAGTATATGGTAAAATATGCAGTGTTGAACGTTGATTTACGCACATGCCCATGGGGCTATTGTTTCAAACTGTATGTATATGCCCACTGAAAGGGCTACGTTTTACAACCTTTTGGTTCTAATAGTTTTTGGGTCAGCTACAGGCTGTAGGATTTTGACGCTTGCTACATCCGTAGCCTATACGCCTCGATCACACCTACGGCGTTAAAACCGAAATCTTGCAGAACTTTTTCTGAAGCTATGCAATTACTCAGAACGCATTGATACTCCACAGATGTTGCATGCTGCTTTTTTAAAATGGAGAGAATCATTTTCGCTGAGCATATTGTGTGTCAAGTAGCTATCTACGTAGGCTACCAATTATTGGCTAGCTACAGCTTGCTAACATAACCATATGGTCTCATTGTTGAATGAGCCTATCAATACTATCTTGACTATTTATAATGTATAATGTAATAACCTCCAAGTTTTTAATTTTAGAGGGAGATTATATTATAGTTTGTCAAACGTGATATGCTTGCACAATACATTTTCTGAAATATGTACTATTAATGTTGTAGTTAGTGAATTATCAAATATATATATATATAAAAAAATTTTATAAGCAAAAGTTTGCTATAAATAAATCCAATGCATACACAAGACCAAACGTTCTGCAACTGCTTCTGCACTGCAATGCTGAAAGCCAAGCAGCGTTCCATTTGAAATTAATTAACTTCCGGTGTATGACAGCGCATTGACACTGCAGGTCTGATCGAGGCTTAAGCCTACCATGTTGCAGGAAACAGTTTGCGCATTCCTGTAGGCTATTCATATTTCTATTGGTAAGATTTTTCCCATGTGTTTCAGTTGACATTCCTCCACCAGCTTTTCCGAAATAGCATGGTATTTCTTCAATTCAACCGCTAGGCTGTGCATACGCATGGGTTCAAATTTGCGTAGAGATACGCACACTTTCCCATCAAGTTCAATATTGATAAATGCCAACTTTTGCGTCAAAACTGGTGTACGCATGGTTTATGTACATAATTGTGTGTACGCGCAATTAATGCATGAGGCCCCAGATCTTTAGGGAAGCAAATATGCAGGACACCTGATTAACATCCCAAAGGGTGTGTTGGAGACTTGGTGTGGCCAGACGCTCCTCTTCGTCGAATACACTTCCACTCTTCCTCAACAGACATTTCTCATTACACTACATGTACACTACATATACATCTTAAGGCTAAAAGTAGCTCCCAACTTGCTGATTTGCTCTTAAAAACAATGGGTGTGTCAGTCCTAATTTTAAGCCTCCTACATTTTTGATCACTAAAACCAGCTATTAAATCTGTGAAAAGTTAGTAGTAGTCAAGAGGACTCCTAAGTCACTAAGACCAAATCACAAACAATCCTAAAAGGACTGTTGCCGGGAATCTGCCTCCTGATCAGATCGACGTTTTAGAGATATTTATTGATACTGAGCTTTAACAAGGTATCACCTTAATCGCGAAGGTATTATGATCATAGTAGAGCTAGTCAGGGATGCTGTCACTTCATCAACAAACAGAAACAACCCAATAACAACGGAGATCAAGGTTGTGACAATTGTACTTTACTTGGTCACAGGGAAAATGCAGATACGCAGCGCAGACAAACTACGTATATCTCAGTGATCTGTCAGTAGAATATTACATCAAACAATAAATGCCCTCTCCAGACCTCATATGGTCCGACAATTCAGATGGTTTCCTTTTGTTGTTCGCCAACTACAAAGACACAATGGCCGGGTGGCCATAGCTGGACCACCAGTGTTGTTGGTGCTATAGATGGGACACATTATTGCGCAAATTATTGGATCATCAAAAGATGAACACACATTTCTTTACGAGTTGCCAGACATTAGCTGAACTTATACTTGACTAGTCAGTATATCATTCTTGGTTTCATGTTTAATCAGTGACACGTAGCCTACATTTTTATTTGAATATCTTTATTTCAATATGGCAACATGACACATCCTTCTCAATCCTTCTACAGTATTGCTATGATGAATTCACTGATAGAGACCCCTCCCCTATCAGCCAATCACTCTGGGCATAATGAGTAAGCTTGGTCATGGAACACGACATCCTCCATAGCAACGGGGTCAACCCCGCCCTTTCTCTTAGCTTAAGATTTCTCCCCATTCCTTAGTAAAAGTTGGTCTTAGCAGCTTTGTGAATAGGTTTTAAGAGAAAACTCTTAGCTTGAAAGTTTTACGGTTGTTTAGTAGGCCTCTTAGTGGTAAGATTAAATGTTTTGTGAATACGGCCCCAGGACAGACAGAGCTTCCTATGTTTAGTCTAGGAGCTAATGAGATAACAGCATACTAGCTTAGCATTTTAGCTAACCATAAACTACGTTTGGTTTGGAATTCCTATTTTTATAGCCTATTTTGGCACCGGACAGATACAAATACATTATAGATAGCTAGCTTGTTACTTCTGGAGAGCTTACCCAGAGAACAAATATGACCAACAGTTCAAATTTCAGGTCCAAATCAGCCTGTGTATTCCTCCATCGCTTAAATAATGAAAAAAATCAAATAATCAAAATGATTCTCTACTGTATGAGCGTGAGTACACTGACAATATCAAACTATTTGTGAAGTACTCCATTTCAGATTATTTTTCCCCAATTACCTATATATTATATTTAGCATTTCTCTGCATTTGTAAATCTTACAAATGGCCCCTTTAAGAATTTTTAGTGACTCTTTCTGAGCAGTTCAACATCACACTCTTTTCATGTAAGATACACAATGACGTTGATGGCACTGAAGCCCTCACAGGCACCTCAACCTGGTATACTGAAAGAAGGGTAAGGGACAAAAAGAATACCAAAAAGAAAAGAAAAATCTAGGTTCTCACTAGATTCCTCTGTTGTTCTCGGAATGGGCCAAGACATGAGCAGAATTGTAGGTTAGTGTCTAAAGTTTACAGTGCCGGATCGACCTTTAATTTCTCACCAGAGACAGGACTCTCATGGATCCTTTTGAAGGCAGTCACTCAGAAACCTGCCTCGGTCACCGAGAAGCCTTAAATAGATGGTTCTCTCACTTCGGTGGTTCTCACTGATGATTTTGATTTAGAGCATACACTCACTGTGGCCTTCTATTTACTACAGCTACAAAATGTACTGAAAAAGTAAATAAGCAGACAGGTTCAAGGCTACAGATCTATACATGACTGGATGTATCAGACCATGTAACAGTAGATGGCTTGTGCCTTAGGTAACATGAAGAAAATAATGGTATGGGGAAGATGTTAAAAAAACTGTAATATGTGTGTTACTGTTTGCTAACCATAAAACCATAAGTCATGATTCTTGATTCATTATAAAAATGTTAGGTAAAAAAGTATTTACACAAGTTGTCATAGTTTACCTTAAGCAACTCACTGAAAGATCATGCATTTGTATAATCTTAATGATTTTCTCAAAACATTACCTGATATCCCTCTCCCTCATACACAAATACACATCACATCCACTCTCTCACTCTCCATCACATACAAACCCCCTTTACATTCTTTCTCACTCTGCCTCACATGCAAAGACACATTGCATCCTCCCTCAGTCCCCCTCACATACTAACACACATCACATCCTCTCTCTCACTCTCCCTCACATAAAAACACATATGCATCTACACATACTTCTAACTCAGCCATCTAAATGAGGACATCACCACTGAATTCAAATATTTTTACTTATGCTAACTGAAACACAAAAACCTAATCTAAACCAAATTACAAAACCTAATCCTTAATGCTTAACTCTTATTCTATCCGTTACCCAAATACCTAAGACAAAAAATTGCCCTGAGGTAATATTTCACATTACCCTGATTTAACCACAGTTTGGGGATATTTTTGTCCCATTTAAATAGTATTGCCTGTTTACAGGTTCTCTCTCACACACACACACGCGCACACACACACACACACACACACGCACACGCACACGCACACGCACACCCACACGCACGCACACACCCACACGCACGCACGCACACACACACACACACAGACTGGGTTTAGAAAAGAAGAAATACATCCCAGAAAGAGTCTAACAATGTTTCAAAAGGCAGAAATCGCTATGTTTCATGGTTACATTTGAGTAGTGATAGCTTCATGCCAAAGAGCATTTTATGGCCTGAGGCATTGAAGATGGGATTAGAATTGAGAGTAGTAAACATAAATCACCAAGCTGGATGAGAGAGCACAGGATTACCCATTGGAGATCAGCAAACTAATATCAGTGAATGTTAAACCATTACCACTTCTTAGCTGCTTGGTAAAAGAAATCTGCCACCAGCCCTTGAGCAGAAGAGGAATAAAAATGTTTGCAAAGTTATGAAAGTTAAAGATAAAGGATTAAGTGGAATGCAGGACTGTCCAGAGAGGTAGCCAGCCATGGCTCAGCTGTCGCTTGCAATCACAAGCTAATTGCTGCGCAACACCTCAGCTAATAGCCTTCAGCTTGTGGCCAGCCTAGCCATTAGCTGATTGCCACACGTGCTCTCTCTCATTAATATAAATCCCTGGGAGAAAAGAAATTATGGGTGAAACACAATATTTATTTTCTGGGCAATTCACCAGCACCCAGGCTCAGTAGGGACCCAACTCTTAGAAATTCTTAATGAGTCTTAACCAACCGCCAAAAACACCATTTATAATTCCATCCTGCTGACTACCCCAATCGCACGTTTTTGCAGTGATGGCACTTGGAGGGCTAAATATACTACATTTTAATTTACTGTTTCAGAACAGGGGTAATCCATCCATTTGTGTATGCGGCAAATATAATTTATCCCCCATACTTGTAGTATCTTGTCTAAATGAAGTGATATATGATCCTCTTTCCTTGGTCAACTCTATTGTTATAAATTCATCAGTGGCCTTGTCACATTTCTCATTCTCTGCATGGCCAAGACTGTACTGTTCTTCAAGTACCCACATTTAGCAAAACCTACAACAATTAATAACATGCTGACTGCAGGCGTACATGACATACAAGTCTGGGATTTATCATTTGACAGTCACAAATCTGGCAATAAACAAAAGTCCTCTGTAACATTGTTTTTTTAAGACACATTTACTTCCACATATCAGGTGGATGGTGGATTGAACACTGTATTTGGGACATTGTGGTGGACACTTTTTCCCACTTCATACGTTCTACTGTTACAACTCAGCAAACTCCCTTCCTTCTGTTCCTTGTTCTTAAACATGATGGACATATACTATGGCAACTTTGTGCACCGGCATTAACAGTGAGTTGTGGAGCAGCCGTTTGTACATTGGGAGCCCACACAGACTGTAAATAGTGGAGCAGGTGCTGTGGAGTTGGAGCCCACACAGACAGCCTAACTCCTATTCGATCCAGGGTAGATTCCTGCTGTCAGCTTGCCTCTCTGTCCACAGCTGATTTACAGGCCTAATCTCCTCTCGTGCTGCTTTGGCACCTGCCAATATGTCCTCGTTTAAGAACTCATCCAAGCTAATAAATGGCCATACTCTCTCTCACCATAACTAACAGAACACCAGCAGCCTGTGGGCTCAACAGAGAGGTGCTCAATCTACTGTGACAAAATTACATCTAGCATTGGCCATTCGGACACTACCAGAAGCCTACAGATGGGAGAGGAAATCATAGCCCCACAGGAACAGATTTGCTCTCTATTGCTTTCTAACTGTTATCTGGCTGTCTCACTCTCTAACGGTATTATCTGCTTCCCTCGACACACTCCCACCTAGACGAGAACTGAACTGAAGAGATCTTCAAAGTCTGGGCCCTTGAATCAATACTAAATCAATGCAGTGTGCTTTATTGTGTCTGTGTGAAAGGAACCCTTCTACATCAGAGAGGCCTGACTCTTATCTCCCTACAACAATCAGGCCCATCACTCTGGAGCCGTTTTCTCTAAAGGGAGTCTCATGGTGAGTTTGGCGCTGCGATGTCTGCACTAAAAAACGGCAACCGATCCGTACATCAGTTCCTCTTCTTTAACGGCTCAACCTTATTTACCTGTTGATGTTTTTGACTGCGACAATGTAGCCTTAAAATTTCAATATGACAAGCAGTAAATCAAAGTAACTGGGATTGTGCTATATATCACACCACAAAGTCATCAGTGAAAAATACCCAACAGTTCTTCAGTCTGCCTAATCATAGTTCATGTATATTTTCCTAAAGTAACTGTCGAGAGAACTTCATTATTAACACAACAAAGTGTCTCTTCAATAAAGCAAGCAGTTGCACAGGAATTAGTAATCAGGTGGCCAGGAGAAAGCTGGAGGTAGAGGGAGAATTGGGCCAGGTTATATTCCTGGAGAGGGGTAGAAACCTCTCTTTTATAGGCATCAAGGGCTAAATTTGGTGAAGTGTTAATTTTGGATTCGACACGTCTGCTGGACAGGGTTGATTAATATGGTTGCTTGTCACTGTTAGGCTAGCAGAACCAGGACATGACCATCCTGTCCAACCTCCATCCTTTTACTGCTGACAATGTACACGTGGCTGTTCCAAACAAACCTTTCTGTTTCAACGTCCCCCTCCATGAAAATAAATAATAAAGGCAATATGTTATGTTGTTTTCCCTTTGCGAGTATAATCATATAATTCTATTCATCTTCCCAAATTTTGAAAGTTCAGTAACTGGTGGTCATTTAAAAAATGCCCACAGCCAACCGATTAGACCAGACAGACCAATATTATTAGCTAAATACTGAAGGATGGAGGGTAAAAAATAAATAAATACAACCGCTAAGTTGGATGTGGGTAGTAGAGCTGCTGAAACATGATTATCATTCAGACCTGTTCACTCACAAGGTCAGGCCAGATGTTTCGTGTCAGACAAGGACAACAGCTTGTCAATAGGTATTTGTCTCTTTCCAAGAGGAGTATCACACACACACACACATGTATACTGTACATGCACACACAGACACAACCTGCCTCCTGTCTTCCTCTTCAACAGCTTTGTCCAGATCTATGATTTGACCATATCACATCCCACAAAGAACCTTCCTTGTTATCTTTACCACAAGGAGCACTGCTTTGATGGGTGTTGATGACAACTGGAAAAGTCCTGCTGGCTTTATCATTTGCATATTCTCTCTGCTTTACCCCGGGAAGAATTTGAAGGACATCTTTGCATAGACTGATAAAACAAACAAATGATGGAACAGAGAACATGCCTTACATAACCTCTATAACAGCTATTCCACATCTACATTCATTTGTAGAGCTATACCGTTTTGTCAGTTTTACATTCATTTGTAGAGAAATACAATTTCATCAGTTTTACATTCATATGTGGAGATATACTGTTTTGTCAGTTTTACATTAATGTGTTTGTGCTTTACCGATGTGTCAAGTTTATTATTATTACTATTAAACCTTTATTTCAACAAGGAACACAGGCTGAGACCAAGGTCTCTTTTACAGCTGGGCTCTGCGTATACATGTTTTCTCATACAGTTTAGGTTGAATGATTAAAAACAAACAGAAAAAAACACAGACAACAGACAAAACAAGACGGTCATAGATAGCATAAAACAAAGTACTTTGCTTTAAACATCAGTGTTATTCCCTCAGTGGCATCAGGTTTTTAGTGGATATTGGGCCTGGTGAGGTACACGATGTCCCTAAGGTGTAGTAAACTAAACAAATGCAGCGCACTTGTCTTCACGCAGTAGAAACAGTATATGAAGCATATATATACTGTATATCGCTCACAAATACATGTAACACCTCTAAAATTACAAATTGTTTAATACTCTCAAGGTTTACATACAAGTCATGTACAATCAGAGCATGCCTGACTTACCACTCTGGAGAATTACATCAGGTACCCGGTTTTGAAATAGTTACACAATTCTCCCACAAATATGTGTATGTGGTTAACGAAATAACAAAATGTACACTGTTCAATGTATGGCGGTTGTGACCATGTAACCCAGGGACCTACAGACCATGCGCAAAGCCCTTCAACACATCAATATATGTAGGTTCATTTAGGTCTTATACCTTTGTCAGTGCACAGAATACAAAAGCTTGCAAAAACAGTTACAAGCAACAAAAAAATAAAAATCAGTTTAAAAATCAGTTTAGGTAAAATGACCACAGTTAACACAAAGACAGAAGCAGATTGCTACATTTACACAGAGGTTATTCCCTTATAGCACAATAACTTACATTACCCAAAACAGTTACAAGCAACACAGAAACAAAAATCCTCCAAAAAATGTTTAGAAGAGTCCCAAGTTTAAGTTTGGTCTGCAAGCTATTCATAAGCAAGGAGCATAACAGGAAAAGGCAGTCATACCCAATTATGTGGAGATTCCAGGGGCTTCAAGTGTAGGCTAATCCAGGCTTGAAATCTGGTTTCATGAGTTATATTTCTAATGTTGATAAGTGATGATAAATAAGTAGGTAGTTTATTTAGAAGTGTTTTAAAAAAAACATGAGAGCATGTCCAGCCCACACTTTGATACAAACTACAGTGTTGAGTTCTGTAGCTAGCACCCATAATAAAACTGCACAATGATAAGTAGCATCCAGCGGTTTAAAGACTTCAAAAGACTAGTTCTGGTCCACCTTAAGTCCTACCTCCCCCCAACACTGGATCCCTACCAGTTTGCCAACCGGTCAAATAGGTCTACAGAGGATGCAATCTCCACAGCTTTACACTCTGCCCTGACCCAGCTGGACAAAACCAATACCTTTGTGAAAATGCTATTCATAGACTTCATCTCAGCATTCAACACGGTCATCCTCTCTAGGCTGGTCAACAAATTCCATGACCTGGGGATCAGCCCCTCTCTCTGCAACTGGACTTCGGACTTCCTAACCAACAGACCCCAGTCTGTCAGGTTAGACAACTTCACCTCCTCCACCCCGTGCTGTGTCCTCTTCTGTACTCCCTCTTCACCCACGACTGCGTTCCTGTACACAGTTCCAATAATATCCCCTCCAAAAAAATCCAGTAATATACATATACTTAATACTTGTAGATACCTTTAAATACTACATTTTCTGACCTCTTCTATTTGCACTTCTGGTTGGATGCTAACTGCATTTTGTTGTACTGTACTTGTACTGTTCTGTTTCTATAAAGGAAGACTAGCTTGATCTTTTACCTTTTACAGAGTTCATCAAACATGTATTTTAAAAGACAGTTTATCATCCAGCCTTATTTATATGCAGAGACTTTATTAATTCGAGAGCCATCCAAACAGATGAGTGCAATTGTTTTTTTCAACCAGCTTTTTAGACCTATTAAAAATCATAACATTTGTTTTCTTTGCATTTCAAACAAGTTATAAAAAAAATCCTTGTAGTATCTTCAAATCTGTCTCCAGCTGCAATAATGCTTGGACAGCCATCGAAGCAATAGAATACATGACAGAGTCGTCGGGGTATAGATTAATTTTACTCTTTCGTATCTTATCACTGATATTGTTTATGGAGAGAGTGAACAGTAATGGACCAAGTATAGAACCTTTACATTCATATGTTGAGCTATACTCTCGATGTCTCTGCAGCAGCCATGCTGAGCACATTATTTCCATTTTGCAGTAGCCACTGATTGACAGAGATGTGTAAATGTTTCAGGACAAAGAAGTAAAGAATCTTCCACTGCCAAATATCAAAATGTTTCCCTGTGACTTAACTTCATTACACCTCACACACAAGTAGGTGTATATACTGTCAAATCAAGAAGGGCACCCTTCCTCAAATTGAGCATAAACAAATGCAAAGAATAAACAACACAATGAGTCAAATTTTGGGCTCAAGTATAAGATGGTGCTTGTGTTGAAATAAAACAATATAGCATCTCTCAATCACAAAAACAAATTCAATGAGTTGTATAATTTTTTTCTGAAAAACATAGATCTCAAAATTATTAGCAACCCTACAATCAATATTTTTGAAGCAGGGATAGCAGTACTGAGCCTTTCCCTGTAAAGACTGACAAGGCTGCACACACTTTCACACTTTTGGATCTTGGACCACTCCTCCATGCAGCACATTTCAAGATCCTTGATAATCTTAAGTGTATACTGTCCTCTTCAATTCAGACCAAAGGTTTCCAATTAGATTTGAGTCTGTAGACCAGTGTTCCCCACTCCTTTTGTTGTTGCCCAAATCCTTTTGTTTTTGCCCTAGCATTCACACACCTGTTTCAAATGTACCACTTATCCACTTCATTGACATCATCAACCTGTCATCAACACACTTGATTGACTTAATCAACCTATCATCAGTCCTTTAAATTGAATCAGGTGTGTGAGTGCTTGGGAAAAAATAAAAATGTGCACCCCTTTGTGTTCCGAGGACCCGGATTGGGAAACACTGCTGTGGACTAATGTGGAAATTGTAAAACATTGATTTTGTGGTCCCACAACCATTTCTGTGTTCATTTTGATGTGTGTTTGGGGCCATTGTCCTGTAGAAAGGTCCATCTGTGGCCAAGCCTCAGTCTCCTAGCAGAGGAAACCAGGTTTCGGGCTGAAATATCTTGGTACCTAGTGGAATTAATTATGCCATCAATCTTAACAAGAGCGCCTTACACTACTGTAGTAGGGAAACAGCCCTAAAGCATCAATGATCCACCATCATATTTTGCTGTGGGCATCAGGTGCTTTTACTTGTCTGTCCCCTTTGGTCACCAACCATGTCGATGGTGTCCATGGCTTAAAAGTCTCATCTGATTACAACACACATGTTCAATTTCAGTTCCAATAATGCTTACTTTTAATCAGCTTCATGAAGGGTACCAATAATTTCTTTAGTAGACATTACATAGGTATTCATCAAAAACAATTCTTATATAAAATTAAAATGACACATTTTGCTTTGCTACTTTCTATTTCACATGATGTATTTCTCTCTTTTTCATTCAGTCTTTCTACACAATAAAAAAATTATGCTGCGTTTAAGAAACTGTCAAGCAAAGTAGTATTGAATCACAAAGGAAGAAAACCTCAAAATGGAGAAGTAATGGAAGACAATGCTGTGGAACTTAATAGATATGCAGTTCTATTATAAGCGTCAGATGTGTGGGCTGAATAAGCAGGGCTAATGTAATGGCTTTCCTTTGAAGCTAACTTGTAAAGGAAGCACTAATTATTATGTTGTAACTATGAAGCCCTAAGCAGTGGCAGAAACCCATTCAAAAATACAGTGTGTGTAATACAGTGTGTGTAGTGAGAAAAAGAGAGGGAGAGAAAAATATTTTTTTTCAATCACGTTTCAAGTTTCAAGGTTTATTTGTCAAATGCACCGAACAACACAGCGTCATCCTACACAATGAAATTATTGTAACATGGCACCCGCCAACTACGTGGTGAGAGTTAATAAGTTAAAATATTGCCAGACAAAAAAGAATAAAACAATGGCAAGTATGGCAGTAATATACATAACAATGAACTAGCATCAATTTAGGAAAAAGTAGAATGGGGAGTATGAACAGTATGGTAGAAGTATTGAATTTTATAGATAGATATGAATGTAATATGCTTATGAATGGTACATGCAAAGCAATATTCTAATGCCCATTAAATGTACCTGAAATGACATCAGAGCATCTGGAATGTTCATTTGTGATCAGTATGATCATGGATCGGTGCTGCTGGTTGAGGAGCCTTAAGGCCTCAGGGCAAAAACAGTTTGTGAGTCTGGAAGTGCCCCGATGCTCCGGTAGTGTCTACCAGAGAGCAGCAGTGTGAACAGACCATAGCCTGGGTGGCTGTGATCTTTGATGATGTTCCGTGCTTTCCTCAGGCATTGTGTATGGTAGATTCCTTGCACAGAGGGTAGATGGCAGATGATGACGCATTCTGCAGACTTTACCACCCTCTGGAGGGCCTTGCGGTCTGCAGCGGAGCAGCTGCCATAACAGGCAGTAATGCAGCCTGAGAGGATGCTTTCAGTGGTGCACCTGTAGAAGTTGGTGAGAGTTTTTACAGACATGCCAAATTTTAGTCGTTTTTTAGGCAGTTTTCACTGCCAAGTTCGCTTGTCTGGACCAAGTGAGCTCATCTTTGATGAACACACGGAGAAACTTGAATTCAGAGACCCTCTCCACTTCCGCTTCATCGATATGCACCCCCCCCACCCCCCACCGCTCCCTGAAGTCCACAATCATCTCTTTACTCTTGCAGACATTGAGAGAGAGGTTGCAGTCCTGGCACCATGTAGCCAGGTTCTTTACCTAATCTCTGTAAGTGGTCTCATCATTGTTGATGAGACCCAGGATGGTAGTGCCGTCTGCGAATTTGAGGATGATGTTGGAGCTGTGTGTGGTCACGCAGTCATTCATGAACAGGGAGTACAGGAGGGGACTAAGTACGCAGCCCTAGGGGGCTCCAGTGCTCATGGTCAGTGTAGAAGAGGTGAGGTTGCCCATTCTCACCACCTGGTGTGTGCCCGTCAGGAGGTCCAGGATCCAATTGCAAAGGGAGGTGTTAAGTCCCAGGGTCCTGAGCTTAGCGGGTACCTAAGTTGAATAGTGTTGAATACAGAGCTGTAGTCCACAAAGAGCATACTCACATACGTGTTGCCTTTTTCCAGGTGGGAGAGGGCGGTGTGTGTCGTCAGGGCGATGGCATCGTCCCTAAATCTATTGTGGCGGTATGCAAATTGAATCTGGCCAGCCGCTCGAAGCACTTCATGATGGTGGAGGTCAGTGCGACAGGGTGGTAGTTGTTCAGGCAGGTGATGGAAGGTTTCTCCGGTACAGGGACAATGGTGGTCTGATTGAAGCTGGGGGGAACTGTAGACAGAGACAGGGAGAGGTTGAATATGGAGGTGAAAACCTCCGCTAGTTGGTCAGCGCACCCCCTGAGGACACGGTCTGGAATGCCATCTGGCCCTGGTGATTTCTGAGGGTTCACTTTTTTAAAAACTCTGCTCATGTCAGCCGTGGTTAGGGACAAATTGTAATCGTCCTGGTCCTCAGCAAGCCTCACTGAAGGAATTGTGTTGGTCGACTCAGACTGTGCATAGAAGGTGTCGAGCTTGTCAGGGAGCAAGGCAACGGGACGAGCATCATTGCTATTTCTCCCTTTGTATTCTGTGATGTGTCGCAGTCCTCCCCACATGCATCTGGGGTCAGAGCTGTGTTAGCTGGACTCTAACTTATCCCTGTGTTCTCTTTTCCCATGCCTGATAGCCTTCCGTAAGTAATACCTGGATCTCCTCAAAGCCTCCAGGTCCCCAGAGCTATAGGTGGAGGACCATTAGTTTAAATTATGAATGTGTTACTGACCCCTAATACTGTAATGGACAGGCCAACACTGGTTAGGCCTTGAGTACTTTACATAGTGTCCTGCAGAATAATTGGACCTATTGTTGACAATTAAACAATGAAAAGAAATTCCATTGTATTTGTCAGCTTGATCTTCAAAATATAAGAGAAATCTAAGCTTTAATTGAGATACAATCACAGATTCGCAGAATCTTTTCAGATCATTCATAGTCTTTAGATCATTCTTTGTCCTCACTTGTGGACTTAATTCTCTAGCTCCTCCCGCTGGTTTTTAATGAGGTTTAGGTCAGGACACTGTCAGGGCCATTGTAAAAACTTGGTTTTGTGGTCAGTCAGAGACATTTTTGTGTGAATCTGGAGGAATGTTTTGGATTTAATGCTCTTACATTGTCCAACAGACTCATGAGAAATATTGCTTACACTCTCTTAACTGTATTTTGTTGACGGTTCCTAGGACACGTACTGAAGTAGGGAAAAAAGCATTCCAGAGCTGTGCACCTTCCAACTGGAATGAGCTACAAAAGATTTTAAGACTAAATCGTTTAGTGACTATGATTGATCTTAAGACCAAAATCAAAACCTTGATAGATATTGACATGGGTTGCTATTGTACATGGCATCATGGACTTTCAGGTGCCAGAACATTTCAGAAATCTACGACTGCCGGGAGGCTAAAAACGGGTGGTTATTGGATGTTCCAAAAATTATTATTAATTATTATTATTATTTTATTTTTTTAACCTTTATTTAACCAGGTTAGCCATATTGAGATTAACAATCTATTTTTCAAGAAGGACCTTGCCAGGAATAGCAGCACACAGAAGTGAAAGCACATCAAATTACAACATAAACATAAATTACCATTGTTCCAATTAAGATCAAGATTCAAAACATTTACAGCAGTCAAAAGTATGGACTCAACTCTCGATGAGGTGATTATCTCCTGATGATGGTTCAGAGAATGCCAAGAGTGTGAAAAGCTGTTATCAAGGCAAAGGGGGCTACTTTGCAGAATCAAAATTTAAATGTATGTTGATTTGATAAACATGTTTTTGCTTACAACGTGATTCCATTCCATGTGTTATTTCATAGTTTTGATGTCTCCACTATTATTCTACAATGTGGAAAATAGTAAAAATAAATGCCCTTGAATGAGTAGATGTGTCCAAACTTTGACTGGTGCTGAATGTTAACACAGTTTTGATACAAAAAAGCTCAAAAATATCAAATATCTACCACCATTCATCCTTTAAAGTCAAATCGTCATCTCTTATTTGTCTCCTATGACCCTAGAAGCCAGTGTCAGTCAATGTTGGAAAGACGATTAACAAAGTTCTGGTGCTGAAGTATATGTCTGGATGAATATAGATGCTTTCTTCTTGCATGAAATCTGTAAAAACATTCCATCAGAGGGGTCTGATGTAAATGCTCTAAACCGCTAAGCGGTTGGCTGTGAATGCCCTCATCCACTTTTGACTTAAGCTGACTCGTGTTTCTGACCCACTACAGGTTGTCTGGAAAGAACATACAGACGTGTTGTTGTCCAGATTATTTATTCAATCTGGGTCACCACCACACCTAAGACACACACACATTTTCATGTAGAAGTGATCTTTAAATGTGGTTCTATAACGAACGGAAGAAATGTACTTTTCAACAGCTGGTGATTAGGTCTGTACATAGCCTTCTAATTAGCATAGCATTACATATTTACAGACTAACTACAAACAAGACATCAACATCTTAGCATAGAGAGGATAAGTACTGCTGTCAGTCATGATTTATGACCTTCTCCCTCCGCCAGCATATCTGATCTTACCCTTGCGCTAGACAGTCTTGAATCTAGCATCTGCATGTGCAAGTTTTAATGACCGTCTCTAAACTGGTGATGGGAAGTTCGACTCCTTTTATCTTTTTGAGTCCTTCAGTAAGAAGAACAAATCATTTAAATGATTTCATTAGTGTGTGCCAGTAACACCCAGAACTCGCCAGACCCCTAATCGCACTGTAGCAACTCTTTGTGGCAGCTTGGACATACATCTGTGAGCTCAACCGAGGTGGGCACATATCTCACTATTGACTGTCCGAAGACCGCTGGGAGTCGTTGTGATGAAGCAGTGCCTTATTCACAAATTAAAATTGACAATAAATTGTGGAGAAAAATGAGGGTTAAGGTTAAACATTTAAAGGAATTGCTAGGTGGATAAGTTAGGCCAGCGATCAAAATCTTCATGATCATGGCCAGATTATGTGCCAAAAATATAAAAATATAAAATATAATATAATAGATATGATATATACCTATAATAATTTTCAAAAAATCGACTGTATGAACCGAGCATGTCCAAATGCTTTTACAAAACACTGATTTATTAATTCCCACAGATGCCTCGAGAGGAGCCATAATATTATTTGAATATACTAGCAAGAGATCAAGGTAACAAGACACAACCTTTTACCGATTCTGACGATTAGGCTTCCATAAATGATAATGCACTTTTAGAATGCAAAAGGTTTCTTAGACCCGTATTTTATGCTAAAAGTCATGTTAAAGGGAAAGTTAGTCCAAAATTCATTTTTGTTACAAGTTTACTCACCAAGAGATATTTCAGAAGGCACGTAGTCATTTTTTCAAACAATCCATTATTCAGCTCTGTCCCAGTCTGTAATTAGCGTTATTAGCATCATCCAAATTCATGAATGGAAACGGTTCATACAGCTATCGCAAAGCTGCATTGCAAGCGTAAAACTACTCCAAAACACTTCAAACTACATTCAGTAATCTGTCGTGGTAGCATCGATTTTTTTAAAAACTGTACACTGACGAAACAGCCGGCGGAATTGGCTGAATTCAAACTGGCACTAGCGAACTATTTCCTATAGCCACCATACACAGCTTCTGTTCTTCGGCAGTGATGTCATCGAGGTGAACTTTAACCTCAACAAGCTATGTCATAAGATTTTGATTGTGCAGGATGATGCTGTGTTATTACGTGCATTGGATAAATAAACTCTAAACTTCTGGATTTCCTCTGTATCGATGTCGACTTCTGCCTGCTCATTTGCCTATTCGTGGGTCTTGAGTTGAAATTAATTTCTACCCGGTCTGCATTTGGGACAATACCTTTGCCTCTCCCGAGTTGTATTGTGGGAGAATCAGTGGAACAACTTAGGCAACGAGACATTTTTGCGAGAGAAACATTTTAATACAGAGTATTGTTACCCACGTTCACTTAGAAGAGGACTAAAGGCAAATGCAACTCCATCAATTTACCCTAATTCAACCCGTGGAGACAAGACAGATTGTAAGTAATACTTCCTATTGCTATGTTATAATACATACACAAAGTACACATTGCCTCCGGATATTCTAGGCAAGGGTTGGGGATTAACGGGTTCATCATCGCCCCCCTTTAGCTGCTGTCCAAGCTTCTATTCCGACAATTAATCATCTTTGTATTATGGTTAGAACAAGTAAGGATCTATCCCTCGTAAAATGTTCTTCCTGCTCGTATTCAGTCAGAAATAATATATATGTATTTTCCTTTCTCTCTCAAACAAATAAAGTTCGACTATCAGAGGTGAATATCAGAGATGAAATAGGTAACTTGCTTTCTAGCTAGAGAATTCTAACTTTCTTTTACTGTTATGTATACACTTACTCTTCCCGAAGGAATGCGTGGATTGATACAATAGTGAATAAACCGACCAGTAAACACAGTATGTACCCGTTTATTTGAAATGAGAATTATATTGCGAAAATGTAAGTTTTATTTCGAACAATACAACATCGTCATGTTCTTTGAGGAAACAACACCAATTGTCTTAGTTTGGAGTGTTTTAGAGTAGTTTTCAGCTTGCAGTGCAGCTTTGCAATAGCAGTATGTACGGTTTCCATTCATGAATTTGTACAATGCTAATATCGCTAATTACTGACTGAGACAGAGCTGAATAATGGATTGCTTTGACTCTATGTGCCTGAAGGACCAAGGGGTAAGGCGACTCTCACCGAAACATGATTTTTGGACGACCTATCCCTTTAAGCAGCTATATTATCCAGCAATAAATGAGTGCTGTTTGTTAATTGGATAGGCTTCCTTTCATGAGTCTCCTTTAATCTTCACAAATATTATAAGATATACAGCTCTGGAAAAAATTAAGAGACCACTTCAAAATTATCAGTTTCTCTGGTTTTACTATTCATAGGTATGTGTTTGAGTAAAATGAACAGTTTGGTTTTATTCTATAAACTACTGACAATATTACTCCCAAATTCCAAATAAAAGTATTGTAATTTAGAGTATTTATTTGTAGAAAATAACAACTGTTCAAAATAAACAAAAAAGATGCATTGTTTCAGACCTCAAATAATGCAAAGAAAAATTCATATTCTCTTTTCAACAACAAAATGCTAATGTTTTAACTTAGGAAGAGTTCAGAAATCAATATTTGGTGGAATAACCCTGATTTTGAATTACAGCTGTCATGTGTCTTGGCATGCTCTCCACCAGTCTGTCACATTGCTGTTGGGTGACTTTATGCCACTCCTGGCACAAAAATTCAAGTAGCTCGGCTTTGTTTGATGGCTTGTGAATATTCATTTTCCTCTTGATCAAATTCCAGAGGTTTTCAATGGGGTTGAGGTCTGGAGTTTGGGCTGGCCATGACAGGGTCTTGATCTGGTGGTCCTCCATCCACACCTTGATTGACCTGGCTGTGTGGCATGGAGCATTGTCCTGTTGGAAAAACCAATTCTCAGAGTTGAGGATCATTGTCAGAGCAGAAGGAAAAAGGTGTTCTTCCAGAATAACCTTGTACTTAGCTTGATTCATGCGTCCTTCACAAAGAGAAAACTGCCCGATTCCAGCCTTGCTGAAGCATCCCCAGATCATCACCGATCCTCCACCAAATTTCACAGTGGGTGCGAGACACTGTGGCTTGTAGGCCTCTCCAGGTCTCCGTCTAACCATTCAGGTGTTGTGCAAAGCTGAAAATTTGACTCGTCAGAGAAGATGACCTTACTCCATTCCTCTACGGTCCAATCCTTATGGTCTTTTGCAAACTTCAGCCTGGCTCTTCTTTGCTTCTCATTGATGAAGGGCTTTTTTCTAGCTTTGCATGACTTCAGCCCTGCCCCTAGGAGCCTGTTTTGAACCGTCCTCGCCATGCACTTCACCCCAGCTGCTGTTTGCCATTCTTTTTGTAGGTCACTTGATGTCATCCTACGGTTGTTGAGTGACATTCAAATGAGTTGACAGTCATCTCGGTCAGTGGACAGTCATTTTTGCCCTCTGCCAGTCTGTTGCTTTGTTGCCCCCAATGTCTGTTGCTTGACCTTGTTCTTATGAAGCGCCGTCTTTGAATTTTTCAGGATGTAAGCAACCTGACGCTCACTGTATCCCTCTGCCAGTAAAGCCAGAATTGAACCCTTCTTTTCCTCACTCAAAGATTTTCTTTTTAACTCCTTTGTCATGCTGAATAGGTTTTTTATTTTTATTTTAGTGCAAGCACTATCTCAAATTACCTTTGAGGTACTACTTGCACTGTTTTTGCCATCCAGCTGGTCCTATTGCAAGAAGATAGTGATGACCACAACAGTGGTTTTTATACTTTTCCTCGTTAAATTAGATTTGGTTCAGGTAATCACCTAATCAGTACCTCATTAAATAAAATGAGGTGTGCCTGTGTTGGAATTTAACAGACACTGGAATGGAATGGCTGCCATACATATAGAGATGCTGATTTAAGAAAAATTAGGAGTGGTCTCTTAATTTTTTCCAGAACTGTATATTTTGTTCCATCCATTAATTTTGATCGAAGTGCAGTTTTGACAGAAGTTATATTTTCCATAGACCTAGTAAGTATCAAAAGTAGCCTCCGAAGTACATGAGTCAACTGAGACAAGCACGAATCAGAAAGGTGTCTGATTTGATAAAAATGCATTGTTTAGACTGCTCAAATATAATAATCTTGGTAGACCAACAGCCTACTGACCAAACAATTGGCAAGTTGTTTAAATGGGCTCTGCCTGAATTTCTGGACCTCACCAATTAATTAATTGTAAGTGACCTAACCTTATCAAATAGTACTTGAGGAGCTCTAACGTATACTGTGCCAATGCCAATACAAAAAAGTACAGTAAAGTTAGCAAATGATATGTGGTAACCATATGGGAGCCGACATCTTTTACCACAGTGATATAGTAGTTTTCCTCCTTCCGGTCCATTTCCAAACAAGTGAAACCTACGAAATTATTAAATCATGTGCACAGAATTTGATTTGACATGGTGTCTTGCTTTTGTCAACAAAATGAAACAACATTAACATTTTCTAGAATTGATCTCAAATTTAAAAGGGACTATGCCTGCATGCATAACAACCATTAGATACTGTCTAATATGTTACTTAGTAAATTTGAATGGCCACTAATGCTAGCTTCCTAGCTGAACACATGCGCACAGATGTTGTGTGCAGGATTGTGTGCGAGAAGATTATGAACAAATCCAACTTATTCCACATCTGTGTTTCGGCTTGTCATTTTGCTGATTCTATTTTGTCATTATATTTAACTACAGTTTGCGAGTTTAGGAATGTGCTGTTATGAGGAAAAATCACGTTTGATGAGGAGCTGGGTCAAGTGCGGGAGTTGAATGCTTTTTAAAATAATTCTCCTTGCCAGTGGTTTTGTATTGAAATTGACTTCAGTAGTTTATTGTTAGCACAGTAACATTTGGCACCAGGCATAGTGTTACTCAAGAGCAACTGGCAAACTGACAGCAATGTGTTGTGTTGTTATTTCTCCCCTCCATTTGGATAAAAACAAAGCATTCCCAACCCAATTTCTACTTTTGAATTAAGAATGTATTTCCACAAGAATAGAGGCAGATTTACACATTACTGCTGATAATTAGATTGAAGAATGGGTGAAGAGGGCATTGTGGTGCTCATGTGAATTGTTTTTCTTTTCCAACTTTAGTCTCATGCTTATTTCTCACCAAAAACATACACTATATGGCCAAAAGTTTGTAGACATCTGACCATCAAAACCCACAGTATATGATCTTGGTGGACATCCCATTTCAAAACCATGGCATTAATATAGAGTTAGACCCCCCTTTTGCAGCTATAACAGATGCCACTTTTCTGGGAAGGTGTTCCACAAGATTTTGGAGTGTCGGTCTCAATTTTTATTCAGCCAAAAGTACATTTGTGAAGTCAGGCACTGATGTTGGATAAGAGGGCCTGGCTCGCAATCACAGTTCTAATTCATCCAAAAGGTGTTCAGTGGGGTTGAGGTCAGGGCTCTGCAGGCCACTTGAGTTCCTCCACTCCAACCTCGTCAAACCATGTCTCTATGGACCCCGCTTTGTGCACAAGGTTACAGTCATGCTGGAACAGAAAAGGGCCTTCTCAAACTCTTGCCACAAAGTTGAAAGCACCCAATTGTCTAAAATGTCTTTGTATTCTGTAGCATTAAGATGACCCTTCACTGGAACTAAGGGGCCTAGCCCAAACCCTGAAACACAGACCCAGACCATTAACCCTCCTCCACCTAACCTCACAGTATGCACTATGCATTCCGATAGGTAGCATTCCCCTGGCATCCGTCACACCCAGATTCATCCGTCAGACTGCCAGATAGTGAACACTTACCCTAACACTTATTACAAACCTAACCCTAACCTTAGCAGCCATTTACTTTTTGATGGTTTTGACTATCCAAATAAACTGTAACCATTATCTGTTATGAAGCCAATTTACTAGCCTGTTAATATTATTGCATTAGTTCAGTCTAGATGTCTAAGATCTAGTTCGGTGGTCAGGAAACTGGTTTAAGATGTGCATCTATTTATGAAATAGATAAGCAAATGAGGACTGTCTTGTATGTGCCCAGCATGCAGACTTTACACCTCTGGAGACACCAGAGCATGCTGCTGCATTCACCAGAAGCCCTCAACTTCCTCCTTGGGTTCCAGAATAGAGCCCTGCCCTAACTACAGTAGCCTCCTCTCCTCTCTCAACCATTGCCTCCTCTCCTCATTAACTATGGATACTCAGAAATCTGCTACAAAGAATTCAAATAAATGCAGATAAGCATTAATCTATTCAGTGGGAACACCCAGAAGTCGATTGTCTCGTTACCGAGATGGTGTGATGCCATCACATTCTGTTGCAGCTTTAATAGTTCTGTGTTTTTGTGATAGAGTCGACCTATGCTGGATGAGGTAAAAAGCTTCTGTTTTGAAGATAAGCTAAGTCTTTCTAAAATAGTAGTACACAATTATTTAATTGTAAAATAAAATTATTCAAACACTATTTTGATGGTTGTTAAAAATATAAATAAATACTCAATCTGGGGTAGACCAAATATAAAGTGAAATGGTTCACTTTATGACAGGAAACATTTACAGATAAATGAATTCTGAATTATTGTAAAAACTGCATTTTCATTAGAAGCGTGGTCTCTGGTTGACAGTGTTTCAGAATACGGAAATCTGTGATGATAGATTTTCATGGTATTGCAGTTCATTGGTGACGATGACATGAACGTGTTGGGATTGACTTCTATACAGGCATCCTAATGCAATTTTTGTCTAAACATAGTTACACATAGAAACAATAATATTTTAATATTGTTTTTTTTTTTGTTTTTTAATATTGACTAAATATTGGGTTCTTTTATCCAGAGCCAACAAAGAGTTTCTAATTCTTTCACAAGAAGTTTCTAATTCTTTCTTTCTATTGTTTAGACTAGGATCCATGGACCTCATTACCACATATGTTGACAAAGACAGAAACAAGTTGCTGGGAGATTATAGTAGCAATCTCATGTTTGTAGCCTATTGTCTGAATGGAGACTAGTGGCTAAATAAAGATATTATTTTAAGGTGGTAGGAGCATATTCAGGAGACGAATATGAGGATTTCCACATTATTGCAAGGTATTATTCTGTTTTCAATATTTAAAAACACTTCAGTTGTCTTCTCTTCTCAAGGTCTTCTTTATATTTGGGATTGTACACTTACAAAAATATATCTTTACTTTAATTTCTACTATGGTACTACTACGGTACTTCCATTTATGCCATGTTATAGCCTGAATCTTGTAACATGCCATTGTTGTTATGAACATGTACTATGTTTTTAGCTTTGGGTAATGTTACTAACTTGCACCTAAATAAAATCCCCCCTTGACAAACATACCCTTGAAAATACTATTAGCCCCAAATACATCACTGTACAAAATAAATAAAAAATAGCCATACCCATCACTTGCTCTACAGAATGCAAAGAAGTTGGTCTTACATAGTGTTTATAATGTGATTGTTAGTTAAAAAAAGACAATAGTGTTCATTAAATTAAGGCAGTGTTTCTTGATCCTGGTCCTGGTTACCCAAAGGGGTGCATGTTTTTCTTTTTGCCCAAGCACTCATGCACCTGATTCAAATTAAAAGACTTGATGATAGGTTAATAACGTCCATCAAGTGTGTAAGTGGTAGGGCAACATTTGAAACGTGTGTGAGCGCTAGGGCAAAAACAAAAACCTGCACCTTTTTGGGTCCGAGGACCGGGATTAAGAAACACTGAATTAAGGGAAAGCAAATCAGCAGTGGACCATTTGATGTGTAAATCGATAAAATATTGTCGGAATTTCTAAGTATATCCACTGCCAAATAGCCTACATTTAGTGCAACTGGCAAAAAGTGAACATATGCTATAATTAATCTCTGACAGGAGGCAGAAACTATGTCAGAGACAAGACAATGTATTGTTACAGCATTAGATCCGCAAAAGTGGATGTTCTTGGCGAGATAATTTGTTTTGGTGCCAGTAATTTGTTATAATTTGAAGGAACCATTCAAATATATGAAGTACTGGAAATTGTGGAAAGTGATATATCACCAGAATCATACATAGGGAGTGGTGCCTCAAGGTTGAACAGAGTGGAGTTGACAGATCTGAGCAAAACTGAAGAAAAAAGTATGTGGTATGACACTTTATTTGCATATTTCATTGGTAAAGGCTTATTACGATAAAAAGCTAACTTGACATTGTTCGTGCAATTAGTTGTCCACAAACTGTAAAGAAAATGTACAATCAGAGACACAGAGATCAGACACAGATTGTTCAAGAATCCCCCAGATAGAAAAAATCATGCTGGTTTCTACAAAACGAGGCAACTGCAAACACAGTCTGGCAAGCATATGACATGTTCTCTTGACAGGCTTTGTGATAATTCCAAAACAATGAGGATTCACTTTGTTGCTGACCTTTTGAAGTTTTGAGTCCTTCTTGAAAGTACACCTTTCAGGAAAGTTTACTCATTTTTAAAACACCCAGGCTTTGTCTTGGAGTGCCTCCTGTACACAATGTCCCCTTTGCCATTTAGGAAAATATTAGGGGAGAGAAAACAATTCCATCAATAATTCCATTTTGTTCTGAGAGAGGCTGCATATTGCTCATTAAATATTAACTGACTCGCCTGAGCTCCCTTGTATTTTGATGATTAATATATATATATATATATATATATGTATATATATATATATATATATATATATTTAATATTTGTATATTTATATTCTATATCAAACTGATTTCCATACTTTTGTAATTCATAATTACCTGAACAGTATACCTGCAAGCAGTGATTCTGGAAAGCTGTATGATAAGCTTGGCTGACAGCTGTGCTCTACCTCTATCGCTCACACAAGAAGCACCCAGTATCAGTGAATAGCAGTTCATGCTCTACCGCTACCTGACAGTAGCTCTCTGGCCTGTATCTGTGGGCAGCAGAGGAGGCTTACTGGAGAAGTCAGACGAGAGGTTTTGTCGGCTGTCTCATTAAGATTTTTTGCTAATATCGACAATCCTTGTCCAGCAGGCAAACATTTATTTTGTAGTTGATTAATTATATAATTTTTATACATTGCCCTTGGAAAAACTGTGGAAAACTGATAACTAAAATTGCTGCTTTGTATGCCAATTAAAGGAAGAATAATACATTTAGCCAATTTCAACTACAATATTAAAAAATTTGATAGCATGTTTAGATATTTATAGTGTATTTCCAAACAAATAATTCATTTTTGTCTTCAGCTTTTATTTTTTGAGGCAGAACAATTTTTTGTTAAATTGCTGTAATAAACATACCCTTAATCAACATACCCTTCTATTGTGGTACTTTCAAATTTTATCTAAAATGTTAAACTGCTGGCCAGTGGACGCATGGGAGCTAAGCTCCCCTTACTAAAGGTCTCACCTCAGCAATATGTGCAGGAGCTGAACTCTGCTGGATCCCTCCCAATTTAACCACTGCTTACTACTACTGGGTTTTGTGGTTGTCCCGCTTATATTTGCTATCTAAAGATGAATACACTAGCTGTGAGTCATGTTGTGAAAGCTAATATTTGGTCGATCAAACATACAATATAAATATCATATTTTGTTAATATGAAAGACAGTTATTTGTAAAGGTTGATTGATGATTTTATGGTTGTCAGATTGCATGAATGTTACAATCAAGGTGTATCAAATGATCCCAGGTTAAATATGCCTTTCTCTGGGAGGTCCCACAGTTGGTTACGATTTCTAACAAAAATGACATCACAAACACGAAGGAACATTCAAAGCAAATCCATAATAAGGTTCTTCAAAAGCACCAATCAGGGCTAGGATATAGGAACATTTCCAAGGCATTGCATATCTCCACCCCTCTCCCACCTGTTGAAGTCAGCAAAAGACCTGGGATGCCTCTTCCAGCAGGACATTTACCCCAAACTTACAGCCAAAGCCACACTGGAGTGGCTTAAATATAAAAAAAGGTCAATGTCCTGGAGTGGCCCAGTCAAACCTAAAAACGGTAAGCACAATCAATTATTTTCTTTTTTGTATTTCTAATTATTTTGAACAATTACAAGAATTTATTTGTCATTTTGACATTATTGACTTTTTGGGTGATCAGTGACTAAAACTCCTGACATGTTGTAGCACAATAAAATTAGGAAAAGTCCAAGGGGATTAATACTTTCAAGAGTCACTGTATCAGTAAGCCAACTATTCAGTGTGTTTGTTATGCATGATAAGCTCTAACTGTGCACAAAAGACCAGTCCACTCAATTATAATAACCTTCTTCAACTGTTGTGTGCTGAAATTAGTGAGAAAAAAAATCCCATACAGCATGTAGTCATGTTTGCATACATACTTCCTCTCCCTAGTTGCTGACTCAGATTTTCCTTTCCTTTCTTTGAATAACAGATTCAGTTCTTCTCCAGGTCTGTAAGAGGATATTTATCTCAGTGAAAGGGTAAGGTAATAAACAATGACGCAACAGCAAATGACAGATACTGTCACTGAGTAAGCCTGAAAGGAGGATGCATTGGTGCTGACCAAAAGCAAATATTTTGTGTTTGGATAAGACAACACAGCACAGCTAAATATAACTAATGGATCATCAATTGAAATATACTTAGTCATTTTGTAAAACTTCACAAATTGCATTGTATATTTGTAGTCTTTGATGTATTGCAGCGCCGGACTGTTTTCTAACACATTTCATGGTCTGTATGTTTTTTATTAAAGCACCCTACCACTTGTTTTGCTAAAAAGATGAGGTGACGAGGCTTGAGAAATATCTACATAAATAGATAGACCATATACAATTACGTTAACTCTCTTGCTCAGGAACAAAACAATAGCGTTCCGCATCCTATCGCCTCATGGGATTAGAACCGGCAACCTATCGTTTACTGTCCCAATGCTCTCGAAAACTAAGCTACCCTCCCACATGTAATATCTTATATAAATCAATGGCTATGTATAATTAATTGAATGACAGGTACATATCACATGACAGGTACATATCTCAAGTTTTAAGAGTTAAGATAAATAGAGGTTATTTGTCACAATGCAAGCTTCTCATGTCCTTTGTGTACATCTATAATGCAATTAACTCACGATGATCAAGGAGACATGTTACACTGCAAATAAAATAATTTAGAATAATATCAATACAAAATGTATGCTTCTAGTTGACATCCACATGTGATAGTTGATATCAATAAAGTTTCCTTTTTCATCTCTGCTTCTTGTGATGCACAGCTGTTTAGGGAGCAACACTTCCAAATCACATTATTCTGATATCTTTTCAAGGAAATTAACAGCTATAAAAATGACCCAGCCATGTTTCTGATACGATTTCCGTTTGACTTTGATGATGCGTATTATATGTGATAGAAATAATATCAGGTTTAACGATGAATACAAAATCGCATGGCCAATGAACAGAGATACTGTAGTTTTCTCTTAACATCCATCTTTTTTGGTGCTATTCCTCTACACCAAGCTTGCTCAAGCTATTGGTAAGCTGTCTGAACAGTAATACTTTTTAATTCACAGTGTTGTTTGAGTGTAGCAGGGCTGTGGCCCACAGTATGTAAATATGCGTTTTTATTCTTTTAATGTAGATGTACACAGTTGTGTAGGGGGACTACGAATAAAAAACACAAAATGTTTAGAAGTTGTAATGATCAACCTTTAGTAATACTTACCTAAAATACTATGGTTTTAGGTAAGGACTGAAATACTAGCATTTATCATTATTAACTATATTTTTAACAAAAACACTCATGCTAAATGTATTTACATTACAAAAAGAGCGCTGTGCTCAGTTAATCACCCTGTGGTGGTGCATGATTCCTGTTTTCTCATTGTCTTAATAATTATTTAATTAATTTAAATACAGTTTTCATTTCAAGATAGTAACCCTGACTTGCTATGTCAATTTGACCCACACAGTGTGATACTTTTTTATTTTGTATATTACCTATATTTAGAAGGTAAGTAAGCTTCCTCACTCCCTTATAATTAGGGAAGGCATTAGCAAAAAGCTTATACTTGCCAAACAAAGATATATAATAATCTGTTTAATTTTTTAAAACCCCAAAACGTATCTATTTTTAAAATTATGAGTAACCAGATTGTGAATACAACTAAGTTACTGTGTCTCAATGGCGGTTCCCGATTGGCTGTGCAGTAGGGGCTGTATAGTGAAGGGATTTTCATACCAAGTATGACTGACAGAAAATATTACCAGATCGATAATTTGAACAATAACTAGTCAACTAGTGATTCTGATTCACACGACTTGTTTGGCGAAAGAAAAAACACCTAAGCCAAGAGCGTAGGAGTGACTCTGATATTGGGGGGACACATTTGACTACAGTGTGAATGTTAATATATTCACCAAAATGTCTATTTAGTTCTATGTGTTTTGTTAGGACTGAAGCGTTCAGTGTGAATATTCGATTTCTGAACATGCAATAGCCCTAACTAGTATTGGTGAATTATACCATGTGTGATTTTTTTTGCATAGTGGGACTTCTCAGCTGGAAAGGCATTTCAGATGATAATGTAGCCAGAGTGCATTTTTAAAATGACTAATACTACAATGATGTGGGTACCATCTCAGTTAGGCATGTTAGTCCTGCTTTAAGTTTTCCAATCTGCTCCTATAGAAGGCTTTGAATTAATACTTCTTTACCCGTTGGTTTGTGGCTGCTCTCGCTCCCTAGCTCTGCCTGCCTTTCTGACCAGTGTTATTGTTATGACTGCCTCTCTCCTGCAAGAAAACACATACAGTACACCCCTAAATTCAGATGCTGTCCTTTTATCAGAGATCCTATTTAATGACTCTGATTGATGTACATGATGACAGATCAACAGTCTATTTCAGTGTGGCACTTATCAGTGATTTACCTGTTGGTTTGTGGCCTCTTTCTCTCCCTCCTTGCCTGATTGTTCATGTCTATCACTTTCCTGCCATGATCATACATAGCATCAACCAAAATATTAAACAAGAAACCAGGCAAGGCTAGTTCACCCGGCCCGCAATAAAAAGCAAAGATCGTCATTGCCCTCCCTGGATTCAAACCCGGGTCTCCCACGTAACAGGTTGTGTCTTTAACCACCGCACCACAGAGATACATCTGTAGAAGGTTGGTATAGCATTTCAACATTAGATCCTTTTGTCACGCATTAACGTCAAGCTGAGTTTGAATATGTCGCTAGACACCATTAAGTATTGTGCTAAACTGAGTAACGTTTCATATTAAGTTTACCTCCACCACAAATAGCATCTATGAACTGTACGGCTTTTGCCACTGGCCGTTTTAAAAGCTTATTAGCCAGTAATATTTCGCTAGACACCATTAGGCATTGTGTTAAACTGACTAACGTTTCTTATTAAGTTTACCTCCACCACAAATAGTATCTATGAACTGTATGGCTTTTGCCACTGCCCATTTTAACATTCATGAATGATATTGATACAATAACTATCAATATAGGTGACGATAACTGACTTTTTCGTCAAGTGAAAAGACGAGAGAATCATGTAGCCATCAAAGTTTTTGTCTATCCTGAACAAATCCTAATACATAATTCGAAAATCCACCAGAAATAGTCGCAGTATAACAGTAAACAGTTTTATTTTAAGCTTCCTATAACATAGCTACTGAAGGTTGTAGCCAGCAAAGTTTTTGTCTATCCTGAACAACCACTACGCTAACCACTGTCTCTAACCACTACGCTATTTAACAAGGGGTAGTCAGTTAGGCACTCACTCACTCAGTCAGTAAGAGACATTCGCTCTTCTAGGCCGGCTCCGTTCACGTGGTCCGGCAAAAATTGAACACACTTTTAGGACACATAACTATATCTAGATGACAGCTGTTGCGTGGAGATTGTTACCAATAACCATAGCTACTTACATTCTTGACTGGTGGTGCGTCCATTACTTGGCTAGCTACTTTGTAGACCCCATGGTGAAGACTAAGGCAGAGATAGTGCAAATCATTTTGGCAGGCGTTCTTCCTTTCAAATTATTCACTATCACGTTTTCACACAGCCATATGAACTATTGTGTTATCTAGCAAGCAAGCTACTGTAACGTTTGTTAGATAAAACCTTAAAGATGAAGATAGCTAGCTAGCTACGTCTTAATTTTTTTAGCCAGAAGAAAGCTTATATTTTATCACATTCGTTCTTTCTATAGCTATGAAAACGTACTGACGTTTATACACGTTGTACTTATTGGGAAAACAAAACGTATAACTTAGACAGCCTAGCACTGCTCTTTTACGAAATAATTAATGAGAATATCAGATTCGGGCGCAACGGGGACGTGACAAGTTCCAACGCGTCACTTTTAAAAATAAAAGTATTACTCAAAAAAACATTATTGAGGGGGACAATTTAACCCATTTCTATTGTCCCCCCCGGCTCCTACACCCTTGGACGTAGCCATAAACATATGAACGTTATTAAAAGACTAAGCTTAGAATCTCTCCAACATTGTTGTCGTGGTTGACTTATAGTTACAGTGATACAGTAGGCGTACTGTAATATTTCTAATAATAGTTTCGGAAGCCGATGGGTAACATGGGCCAGCTAAGACACATTTAACGCAACCCACATAGCAACAAATGTTTTTTTTCTCCACATTCCGTATGACCAAGTCTGTGAAGAACCTACCGCAAGGGACTGAAATTTCCCACCAAAGAAGTCATTTACATGTCATGCGAGTTCGTGCCAGTTGCAAACTGAAATAGTCTTTGCGTTAAAATCCCCATTAAATCTAGAGGCTATTTGAATTATTTCACCATTCATTTCTTTCACAGGGGATTTTTTAAAATCTATTTCAAAGGAGGAACTGACCTTTATCAATACCTTCTTTTATATTACCCTAACCGTAACCAATTTTTTGAGTGAATTAAAATGCAGATATGTTTACAAACGTCACCTTGTACTGACGATATTTACACAAATATCAAAACCCTGAGGCGGGGTAAGCCTTAACAAAACACTGAATTGATTTGAAGTAGATGTAGAAATTCCTTATGAAATAAATTAATGGTGGAATAATGCGAAAAGGCACACTCATGTTTTGTCACTATGTTTTATGAGGACTATGACTCATACCATTTCACACTCATACTTGCTTTCTTGTCCCCTAACTGCCAGCTGAGAAGTTGAATTTGATAGTCAATTAGTTAAGCCTTATTCCAGCAACGTCTAGTGTATTTTAGCTTCGCTAGCAGTTAGCTTAGCTGGGTAAGTTATTCCTGAATTGTGCAGCCATGCACCAATGCTTTCTTCTATTCCAAGTATATGTTGTAGCTACTTATATACTTTGTAAGTTATGATCATATTTATTTCCTCTGTCCTTTCTAATTTGATGCAGCATGTTATTTGATGCAGATATACTGTGTATCTTGTTCAAGCTCTCTTTCTCTAGCCCTGTGTTATCGCCATGATGAATGATTTTACTGCTTGTTCTTTGGTGCCATCTAGGCAATACCTGATATAGAGAATTGATTCAAGAATATATAGAGACCCGGATGTTCATTTCATCGCTCCAAAGTGGTCCAAAAACTCTTCCCTGTAAAAATAATGTAATGAAGTCCCTGGTGTCATTGGTGTTGCCATCCCCATATTCAAGCAATTTATATGCAATCCAAGCACTGAACATTCAGCCCAAAACCCTGATCTGCTGCTGACAGATCTAGCTAACTGAAAAACGATATTAATACTTTAGGATTGTAATTTCTCCTATAATTTTTTTAACAATAGGCCACAATTAAGAGCCTATTTAAATTTTCTTTGAATTTCTTCCCTATTTCACTCTTTCTTCTAATAATAACTATTTGCTCCTTGCATGGACAGTCATTTACTCTTGCAACGTAATAGACCCCTGATGGTACTTTGAATTAGCTTGGATAAGAGTCACTTTTGTCTGTACCAACACAATGTCATACAGTGCAGGGCTGAAGAACATGGAGGCCTGGGCACTCAGTATGATCAATAATTGCCTCAGACCCAGAGTTGATGCCAATAAGGTGCTTTGATGTGGACCAAAGTGGAATAGAGGAGCCTTCCACCGGGAGAAAATTATAGTAAAATAGCCCTCATTATTTCAGACAGCTGTCAGAGGGCAGCATTCAATTAGCACAGAAACATTTGTCTGTTCGGCAAACACACAAAGAGTAAGAGAGAGGTGGCCTACGTGGTCCAACAGTGGATAACTCAGCATGTGTTTGAGTATAGCTCTCTGCCCTTTCGCCTCCCTGTGTTCCTATCTTCTTTCCCTTCAATTATTAAGCAAAACAAAATAAACAAGACGAGTACGACTTCCTTTTAAAAGAAAATTTGAGGTCACTGGGCTGTTGTACGCTGTTTACAAATCTGACATGTAATACAGCAGGCTGTCTCAATATTGTTAGTAAGTGTGTACTGTCCTGATCACAAACATCACAGAAAGGGACCATGCAATGCTTCAACAGTGCATCAACCCCCAATCAAAGCTGCCGAGTTCCAAAAGAATAATTCTATGCATCTTCTTTCCACTTTTGACTGCAGGTCTAAGTTTTCCTTATTAGTATTCATGGCTGGTGCGGTTGCCAGCATTCATTTCATGTAAGTTCTGCTCTGCACCCTGGATCCAAATGACTTTTAATCACTTTGTTCTGGGCGGCGGTCCAGCCCAGAGGGCCACAGAGTGAAGTATTAAGGTTCTGTATTAATACGATACGCCACACAACTACTGATGCTATTAATATTTCTGTCCTGCCACTCTGTGTAGAGCAAGGCAGAGAAAAGGATGACCTCTAGGCCTCTACTCCACCCACCTACCAAAGATTTTTCTATCATCACAAAGATTTAGGCTAGTTCCTCTTATAAAACTGTCTTCTGGTTGCCAGGAACAATAGCCCTCCCAAACATCTTTATAATCACTGACAAATCAAACTGTTCAAAATACAACATCTATCACTCTATATTTAAAATGTATCCAACAATATATCCAAGGCTGAACTGTTTGTAATCACTGTTTTAGCGTGAGACTTCAAGTGACACTTAATCCTCAAATGTATAAGCAAGCTAGACATTGTCTGGAATACAGAAGTCTGGCCTACCAATCCAAACTCTGATCCCAAAAACTGAGTGAAAGTCACAGGCAACTAAAGATGGCATAATGTAGCTTAGACTCTCTGCTTTCATTTGCTCACACTTAGTAAATCACACAACTAGAGTTAAACTAATTATTTACTTTGACCAGAACATTTGACAAAAACGCTGCAATTAGTGACCTCTCTTCACTGCAATTAATGAATCCCATATCTGCAGATTTTTTAGATTCTGGTGTTCACTGCGCAAAAATGGGAAGTCTCTAGCTTCATCACAAAACAAAATTGCTTCTCTAAATTGCTCTAGATATTATCATCATTTAAATTACTTAAATGAACTGTATCAGTCAAAAGTTTGGACATTCATACGCATTCAAGTGAATGACTGTGTCCAAACCTAACATAATCTGTTCCAAAAATATCAAACTACAGCACCTTTAACCAACAAAATCAAAAGAGAAAATTAACCTAAAATGTCTGATGCAACAATTAGCCTACTAGAGAAAATCAAGAAACAAGACAGGATGTAAAAAGTAAATGTCTTTCACAGGATGATTTAATACATGAGGAAAATGATTTGACATGTAAGGGGTCTAAACTCTGAATATTTTGAGTGACGGTGTCTTTCATCTCACTCTGTAACCTGGAGCAGTGGAATAATTCTTGTTTAGTCTCAGAGTAGCATGACTGTGGTTGTGATTCTGAATAGCTTAACACCTGTATATTGTGAAAAGGAACTGTAGATACTATGTAACACTGTTTCAAATACAATATTAAGCGCACTCACAGGGGGCACACTGCATCCTACAGCAGTACACATGGATAGAATAGAGATGAGATTATATGATTTTGACTCCCTCTCTACCCTTGAACTACTTCAGTAGTTGGTCCTACTGTAGCACAAAGAAAACCAATATAATATGTTAGCATTGGGACATGATTTAAGAATCAAGCAGTTCACTAAAGACAAGACCAAGTATTTTTAGTTCTTTATATGAGTTTGTTTTATGTCGGGTTTCATTTTTTAAGAAACCTTTTTTATTGACGCCTTCTCAGCATGGCTCCTCATGTTTACTCCCTCAATCAAATCAATCAATCAAATGTATTTATAATGCCCTTTTTACGTCAGCAGTTGTCACAAAGTGCTTTTACAAAACACCCAGCCTGAAACCCCAAGGAACAAGCAACAACAGTGTTGAAGCACAGCGTCTAGGAAAAACTCCCTAAAAGGGGCCAAAATTTAGGAAGAAACCTAGAGAGGAACCAGGCTTGGAGGGGTGACCAGTCCTCTTCTGGCTGTGCCAGGTGAACATTTTAAGAATACAAGTTGTAATAATTAATACATGCATGTGGGCTGTGTCCAGAGTCTATAAAACCTAACCCAGGTCAGAAGCACGACCAGATGGACAAGGACAGGGACAACTGGGTGGAGGGGGGGGGGGCTGGTTATTAGACCGGCAGCTGGAATCGTCAGGTATCATCTTAATCTGCAACACAGCCAGGAGGACTTTGGACAGTGGCAACAACAAGTCTTTAGAGCCTGGTACTCGGGAGATGTGGGCCAAGACCTCATGTCCTCCTAAGTTTAAACACAGTAGGAGACAAGGAAAATTTAGAGAGCACATTCCTTAGATTTACAAGGATTTACAGTGGAGAAGGAGAACTGACCCTACTCCCCCGGCACAATAATATAGCAGTGTAAAATATTGGGGCTGAGACAGGGGGTCCAGTGACACTGTGGCCCTATCATAGGGAGGTCCCAGACAGGGCCCAACAGACAGGAAGTCAGTCCGCCCACATTGCCAAGCATCAACCTCACCATTTAAATAATGTTACAGTTTGGAACATAATGGGCTTATACATATCAGAAATTCACCTTGTTTCACCAAATAGTTTAGTATTCCAAGCTTTCCAGAAAGTCAAGTTTTTATTTTGAGCCCTGACCCTACTATGCTAATAGTTCTTGAATAATAATTCAAGAACTATTATAATATATAATATAATAATAGAATAATAATAATAGAATATAATATAATAATAGAATAATTTCTAGGTCATTATACTGTCCATACCATTTATAGGTTATATTGATCTTTTTATAAACTATGATACCAGATTTGCATTTTTGTTTTATAATGTACAGTACTATACAAAATTTTACACTTGAATGAGTGGTGTCCAAAGTTTTGACTGGTACTTAGCATATCGACCAGTTGATACAGATACAGATATATAACATACAGTATCTCACAAAAGTAAGTACACCCCTCACATTTTTGCAAATATTTGATTGTATCTTTTCATGTGACAACACTGAGGAAATGACACTTTGCTACAATGTAAAGTAGTGAGTATACAGCTTGTATAACAGTGTAAATTTGCTGTCCCCTCAAAATAACTCAATATACAGCCATATAATGTCGAAACCCCTGGCAACAAAAGTGAGTACACCCTTAAGTGAAAATGTCCAAATTGGGCCCAATTAGCCACTTCCCTCCCCGGTGTCATGTGACTCGTTTGTGTTACAAGGTCTCAGGTGTGAATGGGGAGCAGGTGTGTTAAATTTGGTGTTATCGCTCTCACACTCCCTCATACAGGTCACTGGAAGTTCAACATGGCACCTCATGGCAAAGAACTCTCTGAGGATCTGAAAAAAAGAATTGTTGCTCTACATAAAGATGGCCTAGGCTATAAGAAGATTGCCGAGACCCTGAAACTAAACTGCAGCATGGTGGCCAAGACTATACAGTGGTTTAACAGGACAGGTTCCACTCAGAACAGGCCTCGCCATGGTCGACCAAAGAAGTTGAGTGCACGTGCTCAGCATCATATCCAGAGGTTGTCTTTGGGAAATAGACGTATGAGTGCTGCCAGCATTGCTGCAGAGGTTGAAGGGGTGGGTGGTCAGCCTGTCAGTGCTCAGACCATACGCCGCACACTGCATCAAATTGGTCTGCATGGCTGTCGTCCCAG